>MNCI01032007.1:210991-277403 GCA_015680685.1 Gnetum montanum | reverse complement strand
GAACTTTTGGACGAGCTCAAGCGGGTCTTGTTTCACCCCCATGCGCTGATCCAATGTGACTTCCGGTTTCAAGTTATATTTGAAACGGCTCACAAACTGGGTCAGCAGCTCTTCCAAGGTTGAGACGGAAGAGCATGGAAGGACTCGGTACCAATCCAAGTCTTTCCCTGTTAACGACATTGCAAAGACTCGGATGATGGTGTGTGGCCACTGTTGCAACAACAAGGATTCAGACCTAAACGTGACCAAGTGAGCATTGGGATCTCCCTCCCCATTGTACTTGGTAAAATGAGGCAGAGACATCCCTGGCCGCAATGACAGCATAGGGACCGCTGGACTAACTGGATCATCCTGGTAAAAGTCCATGATCTGAATAGTATCAGAACCAGCGGCTTTGAGGCGTCGAACCTCCTCGGTGAGAGTCTGTATAAGCTGGAAGGCTTGGTCCAGACCCGTTGACGGAGGTGCCTGCGCAGAAGGAATAGGAGGTTGGACTGGGAGGGCAGCGCGAGGGAACGAAAACGACGGGAGCGGCTGGTTGGCTGCTTGTGGGGCGGGGATCCCTGCAGACGGAAGGGCCTGTGAAGACCACCACCCACTGGTTTGCGAAGAGGGATTAGCCGCCGCCTGCTGCGTAAGATAGGGATAGGTATACTGCGGGATCCCCTGTGGAACTTGCGTTGCAGGTGCAACCGGGGGTCGCACGCCATAGACCACAGACTGGGTATGTTGCGCCACCGGGTTGGCCCACTGACCTGCGGCAGGCTGTTGGATGTATGTTTATGGCTGAACAGCTGCGGTGGTCTGTTGAGTTGGAGGTGGCGGGGGCAGTAAAATCTGCGCTGGGCGAGTCACGGATATGTTGTGAGGTTGTATCTAAGGGATAAAATGGGACGTGGTGGTCGCCGGGACCACCACTGGGATGCTAAGTACCCGTGGTGACGAAACCGCCCCCGTGTTATTATGCGGTATTTGTGCTTGCAGCCCAGACGGTTGCGCGGTGGCTTGCGGCATGGCAGGGAAATGCATCTGTGCGGTCATGGCTGGGTCAAGAGGAGCGGCCTCTCCGTTGAAAGGAAACAGGGGATTTATGAACGTTTGGGGGCTCAGAGAATGGAACGAATGTTCCGACTGGGCTGCCAATTCATCCTCTTCCTCTTCCCCATGCTGGGGTTCCACTACAGCTTGTGCCGCCTGGCCCTTGGCCATGACCAACTATGTAATGAGTTCAAGTTGGTGTTCGGTCAAGGGAATGATGTCGTAAGCTGTTGGCTTGAAATCATGACCCCCTCGGTGGACCACCTTAAAGTTTCGTTTCGCTTCGACTTCAGCTCAGCTAAGAGCCAGCTTCGCCTGGATCTTAACACATATAAAGTTGTATTCTTCAGGGGTTATGACCGTGAAGATGGGCTCTTTTCCCTGAAGTCTCAATGATCGGCGCAATGACCCTTGAGATCCCGTTGCGCCAGGAGCTGGTCTAGCGACCGCGATAGGGTTCATAGATGTGGCACCCAAATTAGCAGGGATCATGGCGGTTGTGGTTGTGTATAAGGAATCCATTGATTAATGAGATTGATAGTGACTGGTAATCGGATCTAAAAAAAATGGCTAGCAATAAGATCACAAATAGGCTTTCTACCCTGTAGGATCCCAAAGGAATCGTTGCTGAGACCGATCTACACCACGCGATCTACCGTAAGCTTCCTTGGAGGTATTACGTTTACGATTTTGGGTATAGATCGCTAACAGGGCTACCCGAAAAAGGCGGATCGGAACCTAAGACGCCCTCCTTCTAGCGCTAGAAAACTGTAACGACGGAAAACGTTGGCAGCTGGAAAATACCAAACAAATCCCGTGTACACAGTTTTAACCATGGATCCGTGTGAGGGCTATGCTGGAAAAACGAATCCGTGGCGCCCTGAACGGTCTTGTCGATCAGACAGGGACTTACTAATCAGTAAACCAATAAATATCTCGTGAAATGATCTGATTCGAGGATTCGCAAAAATGAGGGGAAAACGATGTAGATGAATTGCAACGATGATAACGTTAAACATGATAAGAGGAGGCTAACATAAGAGAAACACGTAGTTTCAAGATCTACGCTTTGACTTGAAGAATGTATATCTTGTATATCTCGTTACACTGGGAAGACCTCGATTACCGGATGTAAAGCAAGCACAAAACAACAAGAAAAATGTCCAAACAGAAGTCCGATCTACCTCGTGGGCTAAAGCCAAGATGCAAAGAAGGTCAAGCTCTGACGTCTACCGATCAACCGTTTCTGACCAATAGAGTCTTCCCAGCAGAACGATTACTCCTGTCGTCGGTGCTCAAAGCGAACTGTGCTCTGTTTCTGCTGGAAGGTGATGCTGCCAACAATTGCCAAAGCGCTGCTCTCTGTATCTTTGCTCCAGAGTGATAAGTGCTCCAGTGCTCAGAAAATGCCTTTGCTTCTCTGATTTGCCAACCCTTGTATCTTTGTCAACTGGGGTATTTATAGGCTACGACGCCCTGTGGAAAAGGCGCAACCCTGATGATGTGTGCCCCGAATGTTTTGGGTACTATTGACTTGACCATTTTTGCGTCAAACTTCATGACAACGCATAATACGCTCGTTCGCGTATTGTGCGTGTGAAGAAGAGATGCGCGTCGGGCATGTCTCAACTATCTTTGGGTTATATTATGCTCATTCACGCTGTGTTGCGTGTATGAGCGTAACGTAACATGGGAACAATGGAGTTAAAGCTATTTTATGCTTGCTTACGCAGCCGTGCGTAACGAAGCGTAGACAATGTTTAGCTTGGCGACGCAATACGCTATGATATGCTGCGTTGCGTGATGAGCGTATGATGAGCAATCGCATTTTCTTAGACTTTGCCTTTGACTGTTCTGGAGCTTATTACGCTACCGTGCGTAACAGAGTGTAAACCTGGCCTTGAACAAAAGACTTAGCAAAATACACAAGAAGTCACATATCACGCTGCTTAGGCTTCTTCCTATGTCGAAGCAACTATCCTTCTGATGCTGGACTATGTTTAAGCAAAATCACGCTAAGCACCATTACGCTACGTTGCGTGATGTAGCGTAAACAGAAAAAGCATAGAAAGATTAGGAATCTGCACAAGAAGTCGAGGACTCGATGCTACGCGCCTCTTGGTGTTGCTCTGTCTTAGTCTCCCTTCTGGAATTCTGAGATGCGCCCTTGCCTGAATTGCGAATCTTTGCCTGAGGCTGACTCGAAATTTTCACGGTGTTTCACTAAGGACCGGTACCAACTCTCTACTTCGTTTATGAGTGTCCTGGAAAACAACTTGAGTTTCTACCACTCATTCTCTATGTTTTGCAAGGCACAGGCATCGTGGAATGCCTGTAAATGATTTTGTGGATCAATGTTGTACCCCCCTTCGAAGCGTGGGATGTTATTCATATCTAAGCTCTTGATCTGGCTATCTATTTAATGCCATGTCGATATTCTCATTGCCTCCATTATATCGAGCATACTTCTGGTTGCAAGTAGGGGCTCGTCATGATAATCTCTGTCATGACGTCTATGATGTTTGCGGTGTTCCCTACTTTTCCTTCTTTCATGCCCTTATCCTCTCTCTCGACTCTCTCGTCGAGGCCTCTCATTTTTTCTACCTCTATCCTCACTGTTATTCTCTTGATGGTTGTGCCCAGATGTGGAAGGAGAGGGTGAATGATGTGATGAAGGGGAAGAAGAAGAAGAACC
Source organism: Gnetum montanum (assembly GCA_015680685.1). Taxonomy (NCBI): domain Eukaryota; kingdom Viridiplantae; phylum Streptophyta; class Gnetopsida; order Gnetales; family Gnetaceae; genus Gnetum; species Gnetum montanum. Next base: position 273,670 of record MNCI01032007.1, on the reverse strand, counting down.
ATTGCCATGACAATGTTTCCTACCTTCTCTTCTATGGCTTTAGCCCTGATCATGATGATGATCTGAGTGCCCATCCTTGCCATGTGTTGTTGTTCCCTCAGTGAATAGTTGGTGTTCATGGGGATCAGAACTAGGGTTGTGTATCGTGGATCATAGGTTCTGATACCCCACCTCCTCACTATCGTTAGGAGGGGGAACATCATTTGATAGAGAACCCGTTATAAGTGGTTCACCATCTCCGATTTCACTTAGGATGTGTAGGACCCCTTTGCCCTTCAACAGTGTATGGTGGCTCTCCTGCCTTGAGTTCCTTATATGTTGTGCAAATGTGGGATGGTAATCCCTTGTGTCAAAGTTGCCTATAACGTATTCAGCATAGAGCTGTGTCATGCCTATCCATGCAAGAGCATGGAGGAGCATGTTTGGGACTGACTGATCTGGAGGTAACACTATGTTACCTTGCAAGTCTCTGCATCACAGCTGTTTATCTTGATGGAGGATAAAGGTAAAGTCTGGTATGTACTCATTGGGATGAGTATATACTAACCAATGTTGTTGAGGAACCGGCTGATTTTGGTTATGTGTTTTAGATTGCCGACTATTCCTTGTATGATCCCTAGGTGAAGTGCTTTTATTCGAAGAAGAAGACATTGTTATTTATCAATGAACTGATTAACCGTTATATTTATTTTTTTTTATTTAATTAATCCTAAGGCTCGTTTAAGCTCCCAACGATGTGAGTGATCTCCTATGTTCTACTTAGCCCACAAACACTTAGTCCCCGACAACAGTGCCAATGATGAGTGGTGAGGTACCCCTACACTCAACCATACAAATATGAGCGTAACACACATGATCTGGTCGAACTCCGCAAACTAAGTGCCTACACGCCTCATGGAACACTTAAGGTTAATTATTCATTGTCTTTCCAAACTTACTTGTATTTGTCACGGTGTATGGTTAAGTAAGTCTGAGGTATATGATTTTTATAACTTTTTCTGTTTTATCTCCTATGCTGAGAGGTGAAGGGTTGAAGAGACTAATTAACTAACTTTAACTAACTAACTTAGATGAGAAACAAGGGAGAGCAGCCTCTTATTTATAGATATGATGGCGCACCGCGATATCGCGTATGCAATATGGCGGGGGATGACGTGATATTGTGTACGCAATATCACGTGGGATGCGATATCATGGCAGACGCGATATCGCGTATGCGATATTGTGGCCCATGTGATATCATGTCCCATCAGGAGGATACAAAGGGTGTCTCCAATTTAGGGATGGTTTCCCCCACGACTGGGATTGTTGCCACTATGATCGAACATAGTATCTCTGTATGAACTCTGGGTGTAACATGCTTTCCCAATGCTCATATAGATGTAACAAGATTGGGCATTGGCCCTTGGGGTGATCATATAGGCAAATGTTGCATTCATATGTATGATTGGTAGTTGAGCTCTTATTTTTCTCATCCCTTCTTTTTGATTGTCTAATGATACCGTGTCCTACTTCTCGAGTTGTCAAAACTCTATCTCCAATAATATCGATATATTCTCCACACTTTTTATGTGTCCATTCCAATATCTTATTGATATTTGCCTCGATTTCTTCTAATGATTGTTGTACTGGCAAAGATGGTTCTTCCTCCTTGAGATAGGTTGATTTCTCCTTTTTGTGATTATGGACCTTTGTTAAGTTGAGATTCAGGTCCCGTTGATGTTTTTCAACACTCTCCCATCTAGCCATTTCTCCTGCTTCTTATGCTACCCACTTAATAAGCTCTTGGACTTGATGGGTTCGTAGTTCATATAGTTGACCTTGGGCATACATCCCTAGGATCTCTCTTGTTTCATCACAAAGCCCATCAATGATATGGTACATTAACCTTTTCTCGGAGAACTCATGGCCTAGACAGTTGTTTAATAGTGCATAATATCTTTCTAAGGCCATGACCAAGGGTTCATGTTGTGCTTGTTTCCACTCTTGGATTTTTTTCCTCAAGGCCGACACTCTTGCGTAAGTTTGATATCTTTCGTTAAAGAGTTCTACCATTGTTGGCCAACATTGTATTGAATTTGGTTTTAACGATCTATACCATACTTTTGCTTGGCCAACAAGTGTCATAGGAAAGAGCTTGAGTTTTTGCCAACTGTTATCAATGTTGTTCCATGCGCAAGCATCGTAGAAGGCTTGTAAATGTTGATGCAAATCTAAGTCATAGCCTCTTGAGAAATTAGGGAAGTTGTTTAAATCGAGCCTGGGTAGACGACTCTCTTTACGATGCCTATGGGAGATTCGAACAGCCTCTTGTATTTGCATTAGACTTGTAGTGTCCAGTAGGGGTTCATTGTCATCAGGTAAGTTATGCTTTCATGTGTTGGGAGGATGTTGCCTTCGTTTATGTTTATAAGAAACCCCCACTTCGGATTGCTTACTCCAATCTTCATTGTCAGATAATTCGTTGGTTCTCCAATGAATTGCCTCACTAGATGTGGCATTATCGTAGTTTTGTATGAGAGGCATGATTGTGAAACTATGTGTGAATTCGTATTTGACTTTTTGTAATTATTTCTTCTTAAAAGATATATCATTAATTCCTATATAGCAACATTGTATGATATAACTAATCTAGATAACTAGCATCGTCCCTGACAACAGCACAAATGATGAGTGGCGAGGTACCCCTACACTCAACCATAGGAATATGAGTGTTTCACGCACGATCCAATCAACCTCCGCAGACGGGCTAGTTGTGGTATCTAGACAATTATCCTTAGGTTGCAGTTCGTTGTCTTCCCACCTAGACTAGTATTAGCTTTGTCACATATGGTTTAATCCAGAGTGAGGTGTATGATGTGTTCCTATGCTAATGCTACTCCTGGGTATGATGGTAAATAAGATTAACTAAGCTAAGAGAGAAAGGGTGAGAGAGAATCTAAGCTAGCCTAAGTGCGATGAGTATCCGTTCCTCAATCATCCGTACACATCTTGGACCTCGTGCACGACTACCACTGGGATTACCAAGTGCAGATCCTAGGTACGCTACTGGGTTACCAAGTAGTCACACTTCAATGCTCATGATCAAGTCGTACTCATTCCGCGTTTAACAGGAGTTTAGGGTGAAGAGATATTAGCTAAGAAAGCAGTAAATAACAATTAAGTAAATAATTAAACTAAGTGAATGTTGTAATGNCTGCGGGCATACACTGGGAAATAATTCTAACTCTAAGAAGGAAAAATAGCAAGAGTTTGGATAAGGAACTAAGAACTAAGTGCCTAAAACTAGGAAAGCCGCCTCTTATTTATAGAAATTGAGGTAGGCCGCAATATCACGGCTAATGCGATATTGTGGCTATGATATCGAGGGTCCGATAACTAGGCCTGACAGACCCTTCAACTTCTGATTAACCTTCAACTTTTGTCACTATTGACTTTTCAACTTCTATAATGGCTAACTCTTCAACTTCTGTATCGACGAACCCTTCAACTTTTGTAACGATCAACTAGACCATCCTTCAACATGTACAATGTAATGGTAGAAAACCAGAAATAGAATTCAGGTCACCACACCATTCTTTAACATAATTAAACAAAGATTTGTGGCATACAAAGGACGTCAACAAAATTTATGTTCAACACATGATCCACAAGGAGAATCAAAACCACAAGAAACAAGTTACGTGGTGTGTTCTATTGATAATCCACCCATAAAAGGAAACTAGCACGGATACGCTGGTAAATGTTCTACTATTGTACAAGAAGTCGCCTCTGCAGCTACACGCAACTCGTAGCGATTTTAAATATTTAGATGGCCTCAATAATGAATTAATTATTTGACTTCGTAACACTGATTTGCCCAGAGGATAAACTTACGGCCCGGCCATGTCGGAGGGAAAGCTTTAATTTGAGCATGGAAGTTTGTGGAGGTGAAGAATGGGGAGAAACCCTTGCCGCGTAAAACAGGGACTCAGCAGAGGCCCATGGACTCTGCAGGAGGATCTACTCCTACGTAATTACATCAGCATCCACGGCGAAGGCCAATGGAGCTCTCTACCAAGTAAAGCTGGTGGGTTACAAAAATACAGATGAATGGACCAGGATCTGGAGTTGTTTATTTATCTTTTGAAATCTGTCTTCAGTGTATACTGTAACCTTAATTCATGAATACAGGACTTCAACGATGCGGCAAAAGTTGCAGGCTTAGATGGATGAATTACCTGCGCCCCAGAGTAAAACGCGGCGATATTTCTGCCGACGAGGAGGATCTGATAATCAGGCTTCATCGTCTGCTCGGTAACAGGCACGTCAGTTGCATAATCTCTTACCTGCTTAAGGCTACGAGTCTGATTAGAAATTACCAGTCTGAATATTTCTGCGTAGTAATAGTTTTGAGATGCACATGAAAAAGTTTACTTATAATGACATGGATCATGAAGGGAGATGTTTGTGGAGTACTGTGTTTTGCAGGTGGTCGCTGATCGCAGGTCGGATGCCGGGCAGGACCGACAACGAAATAAAAAATTACTGGAACACGCACTTGCGAAAGAAGCTCATGGCTCAAACTCGAGCCAATCGGCGACAACTCCCGTCAAACTGCATGAACATGCAGAAATCCCATTCATTGCCTCAAATTATCAAGGAAGACGAACTTGAAAACGCTGCAGAGGTGACACTTTACCTGAGTCCGGCAGCTGAACATGTGGGAAGCTCCTCCCAAGAAAATACAGGGTATGATATGGAAAGGTGTGTAGAAGCCCGGTTGGACTATTGCTGGAATGGAAGGTTTACGTACATGTATCCTTATTTCACTCCAGAAATGTTGGATGCTGTCGTGGGTACTAAACATGGGTGCCAAGAAGCCGAGGAAGATTTTGTTGATGACAAGTTATTCTTTTTCACGGACTGTTCACCTTTACCAAACATCACTTCCGTTCCGTGACGCATAGAAAACTCTGTACCCCCAACACTTAATATGGCCTCACATCATTCAGGTTCTGTAACTTGATTTCTTTATTTAATGTGTGCTTGTCTTCAAGCAAGGCACAATAGATACCAACACGTTACTGGATCCGTTATATTTTGTATCTCGTTGGATTAACGGATGTTCCTGGTTCACTGGAAGAGCAATCCGCTTGTTTAGTAATCCGTATAATAATTTGAATTACCGCAAATATAAATACTACGGCTTTGGCAGTATTCCTTGAAGTTTGCAGCACATCATGAAATCAAGGTGTTAATAACGTGGGTTGTAGTTTAGCTTCCAAAAAACTTTTCGGATCGATTTATTAATGGAGAACATCGACCCAGACTAGGACAAAGGGTACTTGCAATGGATGAAGGCAGCTAAGGCTCGCGAGGCCAAGCAAGCACTGAAAAAAGCACAAAATGTGAGTGTTGAAAATATAAGAGAAGAAAAAATGAGAAACATAAAATGCACCTTGCACCATGATACTCATAACCATAATCATGGTTTTGGGTGGTGGGAGGTGCATTGATTCTATATTGGATAATGTCTTTCGTAATCATTTCTAATGCAAGTCCTCTATGATTATACAACCAAAAAGTGGATGTTGGATAATGTCTTCACAATTATTCCTACAACATTCTAATGTCCTTTATCATTATATAACCAAATAAAAAGTGGGTGTTGGATAATGCCTTTCATGAATAATTTTCACAATAGTTTCTAAAGCAAGTGGGTCTCCTATTTTGGCCAAGAGGATAACTATAACAAGTTGGTCCCTTATTTTGGCCAAAAAGCTAACTACCAACCCCAATGCCTTTCATAATCATTTTCACAATCATTCCTAATGCAAGTGGGTCCCTTATTTTGGTTGAGAGGCCAACTACTAGCCCTATCCATGAGAGTCCTCTTTGGTCACGATAATATAATTTAATAATTTTATCATCATAATGATGAGGGCTAGTTATCAACAGTTGGACTTTGTCAATGTAAATAAATAGTTATGGTCATGATGCTTGGCTAAGAAATAATATTTTCACAAAATTATTATTTTGGTTGAGATAATTTACATTAGTTTTGATTTTTGTTTCCAATGTGAGAATCAATTCTAAGTGAAACAATATAAGATTTTATTAATTTGAAAAAAAAATGTAAAAGATTCTCTCAGCCAAATAATAGATACATATCATAAATATATAGCTAAACTAGTGATTATATAACCAATTATGATCATTCTTAAAGAATTTTAATGTCCTTTATGATCATACAACCAAAAAGTAGGTGTTAGATAATGTCTTTTGCCATAATTTTAATGTCCTTTATGATTATACAACCAAAAAGTGGGTGGTAAATAATATCTTTCATGATCATACAATGGTCATTCCATTCATTGGTTTTATGTAGTTTTATCTTTTTAAAATTTTAAAAGCATCCATGATCATGACCAAGTGTAGTTTTAACTTTTTAAAATTTTAAAAACATAAATGATCATGATACTCTTCTTATACAACCAAAAACTATGTGTTGGATAATGTCCTTTATGATCATACAATTGTTAGTGCATCCATCAGTTTTGTGTAGTTTTATCTTTTCAAAATTTTAAAAACATCATAATCATGACATTCTTCTCATATAACCAAAAAGTGCATGTTAAATGATGTATTTCACAATCATACAACCATGAGTGTGTCCATCAATTTTGTGTAGTTTTGTATTTAAAAACTTTTAAAAACATCCATAATCATGTGTAATTTTATGTTTTCAAAATTTTAAAAACACCCATGATCATGCCACTCTTATAATACAACCAACAAGTGGGTGTTGGATAATCTCCTTCATGATCATACAACTATCATTTCATTCATAGGTCATGTGTAGTTTTATATTTTCAAAATTTTGAAAATATCTATGATCATGTGTTATTTTATCTTTTCAAAATTTTTAAAACATCCATGATCTTGTGTAGTTTTATCTTTTAAAAATTTTAAAAATACCTATGATCATAACACTCTTCTAATAGAACCAAAAAGTGGATGTTGAATAATTTCCTTCAAGGTCATACAACTATCATTACATCCAATGATTTTGTGTCGTTTTATCTTTTCAAAATTTTTAAAACATCTTTAATCATGTGTAATTTTATCTTTTCAAAATTTTAAAAGCATCCATGATCATGATGCTCTTCTAATAAAAAAAAAAGTAGGTGTTGGATAATGTCTTCCACGATCATCCAATTATTAGTGCATCCATTAGTTATACGTAGTTTTCTCTTTTTAAAATTTTAAAAATATTCATGATCATGACACTAATCTCATACAAACAAAAAGTGTGTTGGATAATGTCCTTTAAAATCATATAATCTTCACTGCATTCATTGGTTTTGTGTAGTTTTATCTTTTTAAAATTTTAAAAACATCGTGATCATGCTCATGTCTAATTTTATCTTTTCAAAATTTCAAAAACATATGTGATTATAACATTCTTCTCATACAACCAAAAAATGGGTGTTGGATAATGTCCTTTACCTTCATACAACCCTCATTGCATCCATCAATTTATGTAGTTTTATCTTTTCAAAATTTTAAAAACATCCATCATGATATGTAATTTTATATTTTCAAATTTTAAAAACATCTATGATCATGTGTAATTTTAACTTTTTAAAATTTTAAAAATACCAATGATCATGACACTCTTCTAATACAACGAAAAAGTGGATGTTGGATAATGTCCTTCATGATCATACAACTATCAATGCATCCATCGATTATGTGTAGTTTTATTTTTTCAAAATTTTAATAAGATTTATGATCATGTGTGGTGATGAGTGGTGAGGTACCCCTACACTCAACCATACGAATACGAGCATTTCACACATGATCCGGTCGAACTCCGTAGATGGGCTAGTTGTGGTATCCAGATCGTTACTCGTTGATTGTAGTTCACTGTCTTCCCACCTGGACTAGTAATTGCTTTGTCATGTATGGTTTAGTCTAGAGTGAGGTGTATGATATGTTCATAAACTAATGCTAATCCTAAAGGTAATGGGAAATAACTTTACCTAAGCTAAGAGGAAAAGGAAAAGAGGGAGCTAAGTTAAGAGGAGATAGGGGAAGAGAGTCTAAACTAGCCTAAGTGCAATGAGCATCTATTCCTTAATCATCTGTACACATCTTAGGCCTCGTGCATGGCTACCACTGGGATTACCAAGCACATGGCCCGAGTACACTACTGGGATACCAAGTAGTCACACATAGATGCTGATGATCAAGTCGTACTCATTCCATGTTTAAGGAGTTTAGGGTGAATAGATATTAACTACAAAAATAATAATTAAATAATTAAACTAAGTGGATGCTACAATGGTGAAGTAATATCGATCTTTATTTCTAGTCATGTGCGTGTCCAGGTATGTCACACTTAAATAAAGGATGTCATACAATTACAATCATCACATTGCGGGCATGCATTGGGAGAAAGGGTTGAGAGGAAAAAATAACAAAAATACTCTAACTAAATTGACTCCTAAAACTGACCAAAAACTGCTAAAAAACTGAATCCTTTCCTATGCGCCTACATGTGTATTTATAGGTCTACACAAGAGTGGCGATATCGCGACCTAGCTATGATATCGTGTACATGATATCAAGGCTTCAATATCAAGGGTCTGATATTGTAGCCTGATGAATTATGATTCATCATACCTTGACAACTGAATGACAACTCGTCCTCAAGTCAAAAATGAAAACAAGATCCATTTATTACACAGTGGATAGGTATGGAATTATTGGCTGACTAATGATTTATTCATGCTGCAGTGGAGAACTCAATAGGAAAAAATTGGGATACAACACACAATTACAAATTTATAGCATTACAAAATTGCAAAGTTGCAAAATTGTAAACTTTATTTGGCTCATGTGGTTCCAAGTGGTGGTGGCTCCTCCATGGGTTTCTTCCCCTTGTCTTGTGCTCCAGGTTTTGGGATTTGATGATGTTGAAGTAGTGCCTGGAGCTTCTCCTCTTCCATTTAGGGATCCTATGCTATCCATGCTGATGCTACAATGCTTGATGGGGTCAGCACCTCTCATGGGCATGGTAGTTGTGGGAACATCTTATTTTCCTTGACGTACTAGGCCGCAAACAACCGTCGTTCCTCCTCGTAGGCTCTGGCTTTGTCCCTGTACTCCTGTAAATCTATAAGTCATCAAGCCAAGTCTGTTGTGACATCTTTTTGTCCTTGGTAGCTTGCTTTAACCACCTCCAATTCAGAATTTGTGACTTCCAGCTTCTGCAATGTTTTCTAGTGTTATGCAAATTCTGCTTCATACTTGGTGTAGGTGATAGCTACCTGTCCCTCAAGCTCTATCCTCAGCTTCCCTACTGTCAACATGGCTAGATTGGCATACCGTAGATTTGCCAACTCCATGTACTCTGTGAGATCTTGAATCTCCAAGTTCCAGCTTTTAAGTTCCTCTTGGTGGACAAATGAATATGTATCCAATATGGCCCACCAATCAGTGTGTTGAGCACTAAAAGTATTGATGTTGGCCTTGGCCATATGGATCTCTTTTTTGATAACTTACTTGTACATTCCCATCTAGTCTTGAAAATTCTCCTTTAATTTTTCATGCTGCTTGGCCTTGTTTTTCCATGTGCTTATTTTGATGGCCATCTTCTAACAGATGATGCATACCTTCTCCATTGAGAGGGTTCAATTTTCTCTGGCCAAACAGTTCATGTCTTGGTTGACCCTGATCAACTATTCTCATAGCCACTAAAAATTTTCTTCAAGAATGTTCTTTTTTTTTTGCACAGAGGTCAACCGAAGATTGTCAGCAACAAGCTATTTATTCTCTTCTTGTAAGGCCTTGATTGCCTTGGCATGCACATAGGTTTGTGCTTGTGCCTTGGAGGCATCCCAGTTGGCCTTCTCTTTTTCCTTAGTGACTCTTTTATTTTCCACCAATAATTTGTTAAGTTGCTCTATCTTGAAGTTTTTCAACTGGTATGTGGGAATGAATGGAGAGGGATCCTACTATGTGGCTTGTAGGATTTTGAGCCTTTCTTGTAGTCTTGCCAATTTCGCTTCTGTGTGCTCAGCCCTTATCTCTGTCATGATCAGCTTTCCTTTGGTGGAGATGAGCTTTGATTGTGCTGCCATAACATCTTGTGGGATTTCAAACAAGGACATCATCACCTATCTTGTTTGCAATAATCGATCAAGCACATCCTCATGCTCTGCATGAGTCATTGAGGGACTGGCTAGAGTTTTAGCATCCCATGCTCCTGTGAAATCTACCAGTGGCACAATAAGGATTTTAAAAGATTCTTTGATGTCATTTGTGACCACCTCTGCAGCTCCCACTACATCTTGGTGCTGCATGACCACCACTGTGGCCTTTTTACCAATCTCCAATTGCACCTGAAAGGATGAAACGTTCCCTAAAATTTGTTGCAACCAATAAGTCTCCCCTTGTCCTGTTTGAATGGACACCTAACCCCATGCACGATCTATAGAGACATTGGGATGTACGGTATCATCGATGACATGGAAGAGATTAGCATCATCACAACTCCCCCAATTGACCACCTCAGCAATGGCCCTGAGATGGCTCATTGATGGTCAATAATCCTATGACAGTGGTGGTTGGTCTTGTTGGCTTATGCTGGGCCCTGCTTGTTGTTGTTGACTGGGAATTAAGCTTGGGAGTTGGCTAGGTCCTGCAGTTTGAGTTGCAGTGGGCCCCACAATTTGTTCTTGCTCTTGTTTTGGCTTTGGCTCTAGTGTCTCACCAGCATTCTTTCTTGGAGCTGGTGGCTTTAGTAGTTTAGCAAATGAAGCATTTTGGGCTTTTCTGGCGATGTCATTGGTGTACCCCAAGATTGCAGCATGCTTGCACAGTTTCCTTATGAGACAAGGGAAGGGCAACGTGAACTTCCCTATCTTGCGTTCTTCGAACCGCCTTAAGATTTCCATGAGATATAGATGAGGTAGGTTAGCATTAACCTTTCCCATCAATATCACACTTCCTCTTGTCACATATGTTGAAATCCTGTTTAATCCTTTTGTGGGAAAGATGTGATAAGTACCAATCTTGAAGTAGATTCTCTCTTCCAATGTCAACTCTCCATATGTCTTATCTTCTTTATCGTATGCCCTATCCAACCAAACCTTTTGAGCATTAGCATTGAAGTGAGTGGATAGGTGAGTAACTTTTGACCCTGTGTTTGGAAGGTTTAACACTTTCAAAATGGCCTTGGTGGAAAAATCAATAAATACACCACCAATGTCAACTGTGGTGCCTTCTTCTTTATTGTGCCAAAATTGGTATGTTTCTCCTAAGTACTAGGCACCTCTTTTGAAGAGGATAGGCCATAATGGGGACCCTTTGAGTTGGTCCCTAACAACCTTAGGAGAAAATTCCATAAAGGGTCCAAAGTTTAATTCCACGATCACTGCAGCTGATGTGGACCTTTCACAAATGACTTGAACACACTCTGGGGGCAATGTGAGGTGTTGTCCCTGTTCAGGTGCTGCAGTAGCTCCTCCTTCTACCTACCCTGATTGTATAATGGAAGGGGCTTGTTGATGGATACTAAATGATTGCTCCTCCTATTCTACATGTTGTCCTTCACCTCTCTTGGGTCACTTAGATGCACCTTGAGAAGGACCTTCTTGTTGTCCATGCTTTAGGGCCATCTACAATCACACGGGGCCAATCATTAGTAAGTTTGCTTACCAAAGTTAAGTTATACCTTACTTCTTACTTTAATGAGTTTGTTCTTATTCTGTGTGAATTTAAGTTAGGAATTTTTATGGAAATGTCCACAAAAGATTTTAGTATTTGGCCCTCTTTACCTAGGTGGCCTCAGAGTTTTAATTCCCTAGTATAAATGAGGAGATAAAATTGTTTTGGCACATGTTTATTATTTTTATAACTAATTACCCTTACTAGTTTCCTTTGGGTGATGATAACCTTTCAAAAAATTTATACACAATTCAGCATGTACCCCTCCCCCACGACTAGGCTGAACACTCTCGGTTCAAGTAGGTTTAGACAGAATGAAAATTGGAGTGCTAGTGAGTGAGTTATGGTTATTGGAACAAGAGAGATGCAATTGCAAGTTATAAAAGAAAATTTGAAAAAATCCCTTGCATGAATAGCTGCAAATGATGTTGATGTTCCCCAGGGGGGGTGTTTCCACATATATATAGATTTTAAGGATGTGATATGGCATACCCACTAGCGGGGACCTGATATTTGGTCCTATCAGAAATAGGGTACTTAGAAAAATCTATAAATTTTTGAAACTCTAAGGTATAAACTAAGAACTTTGAGGTCAATGTGAAGGCTCCAGGGTAATGTTGATCAGGTTTGACAACACCAAAAAAGTATCATGGTGTAAAATTTGTCAATGAAAGTTATGAAGAGTATGAGGAAAAAGGACATGTGTTGGCTCATAGGAACATTTGAACCAAAAGGATGATAAGGGAAAGAAAAACACTGGTAATAATTGGAGGGTATTATATGATGTGCAGGAGATGTGTTACGAGTGCAAATTACAAGGGTTATGCAAGTGGGTCCTCCCCAAAGTAGGTTTCAACCTATAGTACCCTTGTGTAACCACACCTTAAAATGTCCATAGGTACTAGAAGGGTTAAATGTAATCCACACTAATATCACAAAACACACACATGTAGATATCACCGTGATGAGATATGAATCCCATGCTACCTTAGTCTTGAGTCACAATTATATGAACAGCGAGGTGAGGCAAATCATAGAAGGGGTTGTAGAGATTGGAACATGAGGTAACTATCTTAGGGCACAATGAATCTTGCATGTAAGGCATGATTAGTGTGTCATTAGCCCATCACTCCAAAATTAGGACCAAGTCCATTCCTCTGATCAGTGACATCACATTGCTTCATCCAATGATAGACCACCATAAGAGCACCATGATAGCAAGGCATACAATCACTTGGTGTTTCATTCAAGGGAGGAGTGATTTTGTGTTGTGGCACTCATTTTTTTGATGAATTTCTTAATCCAGAGAAGCTACCTACCTTCTAGCATGGGTGCATGTCTTTCCAGTGGGACCCCCTAGAATAGCATTATTATTTTATTTTTGGTTGAGTTCATTTTGATTACTATTACTCCCATTTTTGTTAGATCTAGAAGGATCTTAGTACAACCAAGCTACATGATAACTCTTACAGATGCCGCCAAAGAGAATCCACAAGTCCCCTTGATGTCACACCTTGGTCATTCCTTCTTGGTCCATCATTCTTCACTCTGGGCATAATGAGCATAAAACTACTTTAAGTTTTAATGATTATGGATATCCTTGTACCCAGAGTGGAACCTCTTATTAATAGAATTAGAGAGTGAGTGTTGTGGGTTCGCTTTTCAAGTAATTAGTCACTTGAGACTTGATAGCATAGAACAACACCCCAAACAATGAGCCACATGACTGTTTTATTCATAGATGAGATTACTCATAAAAAGACAAAAAGACAAAAAGTCAAAACAATAAACTGAAAGATGAAAAACTGGAAAACAAAAAAAAAATAAAAAATAAAAAACAAAAAACAAAAAATTGTAAAATTAAAGAAAAGGAAAATATTTATTAATTCCATCATTGTTAGAATGGGGGGATACCCCCCATAACTAAACAGTTGAGTATGGCTAGAATTAATAAATGGAAGATTGGGATCCTTGCATGTTGAAAATATTGGAACTCGATCATACTTACCCCATTGGAGTTCACACACTTGATTATAGTAAGCATAGTGGGGAAATTTATAAGATGTAGTTAATTGATGAGTGGTTGACCCACTATGATACCCTTGACCGTAAGATGGTATGCAAGGATCGATGTGTCCCCTCTGTGGCTATATTCATTAGGCCCCATGGTTGGAGTAGTGGTTGGTGGCCTAGAGAAAGTAACATGAGGCATTGGGTTTGAGGAGGGAGCTGCACAACAGTGTTGGACTTGTGCTGGGTTGGAAGGTGTAGTGGGCTTAGAATTTTGTTGTCCTTGCTTATGGTCATGCCTAAAGAAGGGACATCTTCGATGTTGTAGATGGTTCCCACTATTGTTAACAGTAGAAGCACAAGTAATGTTTGTGGGTTGATGCTGTGGTGCAAAACCTTTTGGAACACTTGGTGGTGATGTAGAAGGAGGTGAAGGATGAGAATGTTGAAATTGAGAAGAAGTGTAATGTACCCAAGGTGGTGGTCCTATTGGTGAGAATATAGGTTGATAATACTAAGGAGAATAATAATAATCTGGTGAGATAGAGGATGTTGACCCAGTTGGGGAAATAGGATGTTGAACTTGATAAGCACTTAGGTTTGGATGTTATGAAGGATGTAACCAATTTGGGGATGGCCTCCCCCACAACTGGGATTATTGCCACTATGATTGAACACAATATTTTTGTATGAACTCTAGATGTAACATTATTCCCCAATGCTCCTGTAAATGTGACAAGATTGGACATTGGCTCTTGGGGTGATCGTACTGGAAAATGTTTTATTGATACGTATGATTCGCAATTGAGCTCTTATTCTCTTCAACCCTTCTTTCTAATTGTCTAAGGGTATTTTATCTTGCTTCTTGGTTCGTCATGACTCTACCTCCAATAATGTTGGCATATTCTCCACACTTTTTATGCATCCATTCCATCATCTTATTATTCTTTGCCTCAACTTTATCAAATGAATGTAGTACTGGCAAAGATGGTTCCACCTCCTTGTGGTGAGTTGATATCTCCTCTTCATTATTGTGGGCCCTTATTGATTTAAGGTCTTGGGCCTGTTGAGATTTTTCAACATTCTCCCACTTAGCCATTTCTCCTTCTTCTTTTGGTACCTGCTTAATAAGCTCTTGGACTTGATGGGTTCAAAGTTCATATAGTTGACCTCGGCCATACATCCCTAGGGTCTCCCTTATTTCATTATGAGCCCATCTATGATATGGTACATTAGCCTTTCCTTAGAGAACCCATGGCCTAGGTAGTTGTTTAACAGTGCATGATATCTTTCTAAGGCCATGTCCAAGGGTTCATGTTGTGCTTGTTTCCACTCTTGGATTTGTCTCCTCAAGGCTGACACTCTTGCATAGGTTTGATATCATTCAGTAAAGAGTTCTACCATTGTTGGCCAACGTCAGATTGATTTTGGTCTTAATGACCTATACCATACTTTTGCTTGGTCAACGAGTGTCGTAGGAAAGAGCTTAAGTTTTTTCCATCCATTATCAATGTTGTTCCACACATAGGCATCATGGGAGGCTTGTAGATGATGTTTCAGATCTAAATCATAGCCTCCTGAAAACTTGGAAAAGTTGTTTAAATAAGGCCTGGGTAGATGGCTTTCCTTGTGATGCCTACGGGATATTCGAATAGCCTCTTGTATTTATGTTAGGCTTGTAGTGGCTAGTAGGGGTTCATCGTCACTGGGTAGGTTATGCATTAGTGAGTTAGGATGATGTTGTCTTCATTTATCTTCATAGAAAACCCCTACATCAGATTGAGTTTTCCAAAATTTGTCTTCTTCATCATATAATTCGTTGGTTCTCCAATGAATTTCCCTACTGGTTGTCACATTATCATAATCTTGTGAGAGAGAAATTATGAGTGAATTTGTGTGTGACTTAATTGAAAATAATTTCTTTTCTAAAATATGTATCATGAATACTTTGTTATAGTGACCTTGTATGATGTAACAGATCTAAATAACTAGCACCGTCCCCAGTAATGGCACCAATGATGACTAGTGAGATACCCCTACATTCAACCATACGAATACAAGCATTTCACGCATGATCCAGTCGAATTTTGTAGATGGGCTAGTTGCGGTATCCCAAAATTTACTCATTGATCGTAGTTCATTGTCTTCCCACCTAGACTAGTAATTGCTTTGTCACATATGGTTTAGTCCAGAGTGAGGTGTATGATATGTTCCTAAACTAATGCTACTCTTGAAGGTAATGGAAAATAACTTTAGCTAAGCTAAGAGGAAAAGGGAGAGAGGGAACTAAGCTAAGAGGAGATAGGGAAAGAGAGTCTAAACTAGCTTAAGTGTAATAAGCATCTATTCCTTAATCATCCGTACACATCTTAGGCCTCGTGCATGACTACCACTACGATTACCAAGTGCATGGCCTGAGTACGCTACTGGGATACCAAGTAGTCAAACGTAGATGCTCGTGATCAAGTCATACTCATTCTGTGTATAAGGAGTTTAGGGTAAAGAGATATTAACTACAAAAAAATAATTAAATAATTAAACTAAGTGGATGTTGCAATGATGAAGTAATCTCGATCTTTATTTCTGGTCATGTGCATGTCCATGTACATCACACTCGAATAATGGATGTCATACAATTACAATCATCACACTATGGGCATGCACTAGGAGAAAGGGTTGAGAGGAAAAAATAACAAAAAGACTCTAACTAAACTGACTCCTAAAACTAACCAAAAACTGGCAAAAATTTGACTCCTTTCCCATGCACCTACATGTGTATTTATGGGTCCTCATAGGAGTTGCAATATCGTGTATCCAATATCACAACTTGGCTACGATATTGTGTACCTAATATTGAGGCTTCGATATTAGGGGTCTGATATCACAACGCGATGAATTACCATTTATCATGTGGTTTTATCATTTTAAAATTTTAAAAACATTCATGATCATGACACTCTTTTCATACAACCAAAAAGTAGATGTTGGGTAATGTCCTTGACTATCATTTACTCGTCAATGCATCCATTGGTTTTCTATAGTTTTATCTTTTCAAAATATAAAAAACATCCTTGATCATGTGTATTTTTATCTTTTTAAAATTTTAAAAGCATCCATGATTATAACACTTTTTATCTAGGAATGGATTTTGGGTTTAACATCTATCTACCTTTGCTAGTAGCCTTGTGGTAGATACTTTTATTGTAGATCACACTTATCATGTTATGAATATAAATTGTGCTCTCTACCATGTTGTGAAGGTAGGGATTGTACTATCAACTAGGAGTTTTCTTATCTTAAAAATTTATAGTTAAATTCAAGAATCAAGCATTACTTTAATGAGCTGGTTATGACCAAGTCAAGTTAGATTCCAATGAATATGCTAATTTGGCATCATTATGTTATAACAACCTAGTCTTCAACATTGTTTTATCTTACTTTATATCTAAATATTTAAAAAAATTATAATTTTTTGCTTTTACTTAGTGAAAAGACTAGGTTTTATATGTAAGGAGCTATTGATATTATTTAAAGAATTTTTGAATACATTATTTATAATATTATTGTGCATATTTGCACTTGTTACTATTGTGCTTACAACCTTTTTCTTAGTATCTTGTGATTTTTATTCTTATAAGTAATACCTTCTTAGCCTAAGCCTTATTAGTGTGGTGTTATGAGTTTTGAAGTATTTTAATGTTCTTTTTTATCTCTACCAAAGTGGTTATGTGTTTTCTATATGGTATAGACTATGAATAATCAAGTTACCACAATCCTCCTAAATACTATTTTTGGAAGATGATTGGAAATATCATAATTAAACTTAGGTACATATGTCTTTTGGATTCCATTGATTTTTGAAAAATTTGAAAGAGATTGTATTTAGAATTAGGTCAATGAAACATTTTGAAATCCTAGTTACAATGGGTGGTATTCATAGAATTCAACATATGATTGAAGTGGATCTTGATTCGCTTATGCAAGAAATTCTTTTGTGCAATGGTGGAATTGATTATGCGTAAAAGATTGTCTATTACAATATTTTAAAGTTATATTACTATTATCATTAAGAGGTTCATATATTTAATTCATATCTTTCTATACTATGAAAAAAGGCTATGTAAGAAAGTTAACACCAAGCTACTACAAACACTTCTAAGGCTTCTTTTAAAAGTTTAGTAGATCCTACTAAGGTTTTTTTATAGATGTTGTAGATCCTACAACAGTTTCTTCTATTGATGTTTCAATAGTTAGTCCACTCTTTTCTTTTACTACTATTTAATGAAATGTACCTTTGTGGAAGGTTATAGTTAAATCAATTTCAAAGAATTATTTAATGACTATGGGGAAACAAATATTTATTCCTAAGGTCTCACAAAAAAATTTTTATTCCTAAGATATATAGTCCAATTAGAACTTCATAACTCAACATTACCAACCATAATTGAACCCATAACTTAAAGCTTCCAAATCAAGATTCTTAACACTAGGCTAACACCTCATTATTAGAAGAAAGATTCTAAAGAAAAAACCCAATGGTTTTGAAACATCAACTCACCAACAATAACATAGGTCAATATTTTGGTATTAGGCTAGTGTGAAGGCTCTTAATTTCATAACTCCAAGTTATGGGTTTAATTTTGGTGAGCAATACTAAGCTATAAAGTTCTTATTTAACTATATGTCTTAGGGGTAAATATTGTTGAAAAATGTTTTAGGTTCCAATACCCCTAATAAGGACATGACATAGTTCAATTGGTAAGCTTAGTACTTTGTATGAAATAAGTTGCAAATTAAAGTTGTACTCAAGACACCCTTATGCTTTTACATATAGTCTACTTAAGTTTTTAATTGAGAGATGGTGGTTAGCTCATTATCTTGTTAGGTAAGAGGTTGCTAATTCAAGTCATGCTTAAGAAATCATTATATTTATTTTTAGGGGGACGTTAGTACTTGAAACATTTTTTAGCAATATTTACCCTTAAGACATGTTCAAGTTATTGTACTCTCAATCCATTACTATTGATCTATTTTTCACAAGTCCATTTGTTTGATAGATCCTTTGGGTCTATATAGATGTAATAAAATATTAGTATTAGTATTGTTGACTAAAATTAAACACATATTTTAGAGTTAGCAAAGTAAGAATATTATCACTAGGCTAATACCTTATAGCGACTGAAAAAATTTGTGGCTATAACGGTACACCAAGAGGTTTGTGCACATACAGATTGACCTCGCATCCACATGAGGGCCTGCTAGAGGTGAAGATGGGATGCCCATAATGGTCTTGTTGATTGAATTGGGACTTATGGAGTGCGATGCTGGAACAAATGCTAAGGGTTTGCATAATGTTTGTAGTGTCCACGATGTCAACGAGGGTGAGTGTAGTCAAAGTTTCCAATGTAAAAAAAAGATGCAAATGCGTGAGTATGTGCAAAAAATAAAATAAATTGTAGGTAAAATGCTAAAAAATGCATAGAAAATGAGTGAAAGAGAGAGTGGCATGATCCCAAATGGAGGAGCGTAGTAAACTACAAGGAAGGTGAGGAGGTATGCGGTATACAAATAGGCATAGTAGGCAGTGTAGTCCTAGTTTGAGCATGTTTGGACTATGAAGATTGATGTTTTACATGAAGTTTGTGCTTGTTGGGTTGGCTACCATAGTGTCCCATGGGCTGTAATGGGCTACGGTGTTCTAGGTGATGTGCACCGGTGACAAATTCTAGCTCAAAGTTTGCTCAAACACCAAGTGCGCTCGAATGCAAGAATGCTCAAGGTGCAACTTTGCCAAATGAATGCAAGAATTTCCAACCCCTAAAATGTAGAGAACTAGGGTATTTATAGGGTTATGGTTGTCATGAAGTGTAGATTGGGTGCCACATGATAGAAGGGTAGTTGGGACTATGTTGACCCTAGCTACACTCCCACTAAAGCAAATGGTGTTCTACTGGTGTGCTCTAATGGACCCTATTAGACTACCAAGCTATGACTAAACTATCCAAACTACATGTGAAAGTGCCAAATAGATGACAATGTACCTACAAAAAAATGCAAAATAGTGTAGTTTTGGAGACTACACTCTGGGACTATGCTCACTCTCTCAAGTGGTGTCAAGCATTGGTACAATTTTGGGATACATGGGGGTGAAAAAGGAATGAAAATTGTTGATCTTGCTTGCTGAAGGTGTGTCAGAGTTGATGTGGAGGATAGTGTTGCATTCTGGAGGCTTTTGGAGGCTATTCTACATGACTACACTGACTATGCTTTGGAGCGTAGTCCCAAGAGTTAGACAAATTTTGCAAAACTTGAGCTTTCATGCTAGCTACATTGACTACACTTTAGAGCATAGTAGGGAATGTAGTCATAGCAATTAGAAATTTTTCCAAACTATTTTTTTCATGCCAAGCATGCTTGACAGCTTTTGTCTTGACTACACTGATTACACTCTAGAGCGTAGTAGGGAGCATAGTCTAGTAGTTAGAAGACTTTCCAAACTATTTTTTTCCATGCCAAGCAAGCTTAATAGCTTTTGGCTTGACACTTCAGAAAATTTGCAAAAATTGGCCATTTTCATGCTGACTACATTGACTATGCTTTGGAGCGTAGTCCCGATAATGAGAGCGTAGTCTAACACTTAGAGAAATTTATAGCTACTATAAACACTTAGAAAAATCTTGCAAATCTAGATTATTTATGTCAACTACATTGACTACAGTCAAGAGCATAGTCCCAACAGTGGGAACGTAGTCTCAACACTTGGAAAAAATTTGCCTTATGTTGATACTTAGAAAAATTTTTGGTAGAGATGCGGTGGCCCAAATTTGGTGGTGTTTCATTGGCCCCTCTTTGTTAACATCTAGAGGAGTGGCCCAAGAGACATAAACAAAGAATGAAAAAACATCATAGAAAGCTTGGCACTAATATCACTCATTAGTATTTGACCAAATGTCATTGCACCATGCTCAAGAGTGCTAAGGTTTGTAGTATGTTGGAGGGAAAGGGTGTAGGGAATGTGCTAAGGATGGTAAGGGAGGAAAAATGCAACCAAGATGTCATGCTACAAGATGCGGAGTCAACATGGCAAATGGAGATCAAGGCACTAAGGTGACTTGTTGCTAAAATGGTGACCTCTCATTGAAATACTTATGAGAGAGTTATCATCCATGGCACTAGGATGGATTGCTCCTAAAATCATGATCTCTTGTTAGAATGCTTATGAGAGAATAAACATGAATTCAAGGTTAGACCCATTACAAAATTGTAGATTTGCTAATTTTTTCTTGGGGATATTTTTTGCCCCATTTTCCCTTTTTCTTTGAGCATTTTGACTATGAGGAAAGCTTGCCTTAGGCTCTACACATTGCCGAATGCTAGTTGCAAGATGCTTTCCATCAGGTGGACTATGTGCTGCCTAATGGGCTCTACTTAGATGCAATTGTGTCATGTTTGTAGGATAAGTGTTTTCTCCTTGAGATTATTTGAATTACATCTTCTTGGTCTTTGACCAGCCCACAAAGGCTCCCCATGGGATGAGTTATGTTACATCTATCACAGGTTTTGTGGTTGACTTAAAGAGGGTGCCATGTGTTTTGGAAGGGTTTACAAGCTTGGTGATGTAGGGGAAGGGGGGAGAATGCAAGGTAAAGGGATAAATGCAAGTAGGCTATAGCAGGGATAATAGGGATGTGCACTCTTGAATGGATTGGCTAGTCCAATCATGCACATTAGAGTGATGTGGTGACTTGCTATTGTAATGAGATGCATTTTTGCATGACCACCCCCAAGGCTTCATCCTATAAACATAACTTAGAGAAAATGAGAAAATAACCACACAACATGAGATGTGAGTAAACTACTAGATGCAAGGGTGCTATAAATGTTGCAATAGGAAAACTAGTTGCAAGTGTTTGAAAAGCCAGTAAAAGTGCTCGGGGCGATGATGCTGTAGGTGGCTGAGAGTCCATGTCACTAATAGGAGCTTAGGAGACAAGAAAAATGGTGAGTGGTCATAATGCTGCAAATACTCCCAAGCCTGAGCAATGGTAAGAGCCCAAAAAAATTAGTAAAATGATAAGGGACCATAATGTTGCAAATGTTCTAGAGGCCTCAATGATAGGAGCTCAAAGCACTAACAAAATGCTTGAAGTTGGTAGCACTATAAGTGCGTTCTAGAGCTCGTAGTGATGCATGTGTGGCCTAAAGCTGGTAGTGCTAACACTAATGATAGAAGCTCAAAAAGATTAAAAAAATGCCCAAGGGTGGTTCCAGAAGATCAGCAAAATGCTAGGGGATGGTAATGCTACAAATGTTCCAGAGGCCTCTTCCAATGATAGGAAATCCATTCTATACCTACGATGTTCTTACCCCATCCATGATTTGTGGACAGATAAGAGAGGGATGAGTTGAAAGTATTCTCACTCATTTTCCCACAAAACTATGTGTGGTGAACTCCAAACCCAGTTTAAGATCTTGGTAGACCATATGCTTTGCTAACTTAAGATCCTAGCAAACCATGAACCTAGTTTAAGGTCCTAGCAGACCATGATGCATGCTAGTTTATAGTCCTAGCAGATTGTTATGCGCTAGTTTAATGTCATAGCAGACATGCTACTATGTCAGTTTAATATCATGATCCAAGGACAATCTGTGCCAGTTTAGTATCATGGCAAATGATCTATGCTAGTTTATGGTTGTAGCAGACTTGTGGTGTGCCAGTATAGAGTCATAGCAGACTTGCTGTGCCAATTTATAGTCATAGTATACTTTTTGTGCCAATTTATATTCATAGTGGACTATCTGTGCTAGTTTATAGTCATAGCAGACTTGTGGGATGCTAGTTTATAGTCATGGTGGACTTTGCTTACCTTGCTTTGTCAAGATGTGACATTGTGTACTGGGTGTATAAGGCTTTAGATACAAGTGGTACATTGGATTGGAAAATTCATTGTTTTCTTGATTAGCAAGCTTGAATGCTCCATTATCATACGCCTTAGTGACCAAGAAAGGCCCTTCCCAATTGGCTAAGAATTTGTCTGTGGGTTTGCGAATAGCCTTGAGGACTAAGTCCCCTTTCTTGATTGGATGCTAGTGCTAATTGTGACAGTGCTTTTGCCTTTACCTTTCTTGTTATTACTTGATGCAACCAAGAATATACATACACTCCTCCTCTATCAAATCGAGGTTCATGGTTGTCAACTCATTGTTTTGAGCCTCATCGACGAAGTTCGAGAGGATCACATGGAGCGATGGGACCTGCAATTCTAGAGGAAAAATAGCTTAGGATCCATAAACCAAACTATATGGTGTCTTACCTATTGCTATTCTACATGTTGTGAAATAGTCCTAGAGTGCATAGACTAATTGCTCATGCCATTGTTACTTGCTACTGCTAAGCATCTTCTTTAGAAGATTGACGATGACCTTGTTTGTGGCCTTTACTTAGCCATTCACTTTGGGGTATTATGGCAATGAGAAGGAATGTTTAATGCCAAAGTGCTTGCAAATGGTCTTAGTTTCCAAACTACTAAACTATGGCCCATTTTCTATTACGATGGTCATGGGTAAACCAAAATAGGTCACTATGTTGTCAAGCAAAAATTTTCAAACTTGCTAGGATGTGGTCTTCCTAAGGGGAATAGCCTCAACCCACTTAGTAAAATACTCAATTTCAGTTATAATGAAGCTATGCCCTATGAAGGATTTAGGTGTTATTGGTCCAATGATGTCCAACCCCCAACATTGAAATGACCACATGATCTACATTATGTGTAGCATAGTTGGTCGCAAGTGCATTAAGTTTTCATGCCATTGATAAATATCACATGTCTTGACCTTCAAGATACAATTGCACTCCATGTAAGGCCAGTAATAGCCTAAGCATTTAACTTTTTCCACCATTTCCCTGGGTGCTATGTGACCTCTACATAGTCCCTCATTGACTTGTTCAATGATCGTTTACACTTCACTGTCACTTACACAAGTTATTAGTATGTCATTGTAGGATCTGCAACACAAGGTGTGATCACCTACAATGACATATTGTCACAATCATTTTCACAGTGCATCCTTTGGGGTAGTGGTTAGATGTTACAGAGGCTCACCTTGTAGAAGGTATGCCTTAATGTCATTTTACCATTCCACTACATGGTTTATGCTAATTGTGGATATGGATGCAATATTAGTGGATTTCATGATAGGCATAGTGAAATCCACCATCAACATGGGCAATGCATGAAACATGTTAGGTGCAATGCTTATGGCTAACATTGCTAAGGCATTGGCTATGGCGTTTTCATTGTGGGGAATGTATTGGACATCAGTAGTTGCAAGCTATTTAAGAAAGTGCTTCGCTAGGTCATAGTAAAGTTTTAAATGTTGCGCTCTATAAGCGTAGACCTCTATGACTTGGTTGATCACTAAATACAAGTCACCTTGGACTGCTATGCTTTGGATTCCTAGGTCACAAGCTACTAGAATACCTCTGAGGAGACCTTCATACTAATCACATTATTTGTACATGGGAATGCACAATGGTATACAAAGGATCAAATCTCCCTAGAGGGGAACATGATAACAGTAGTGGTGCTACCCCCTTGAGAGGTCAAAGCACCATCTAAGTGCAAGAGTTCCTTGAAATTGTCAAGAACTTGGTTGATGCTACTAACATGCTCATCCAAGAATTCCAAATCAATTTTTTCTTGATTGTTAATGGGTGAAGCTGTGAGTTGTGTGATTATAGCTTGACCTTTGGTTGAGGCTTGTGCAACATAGTGTAGTTCAAACTCCATAGTTATTGCCTTCCATCATGTAATATGACTACTCTTGTAAATGTTTGTGGTAATGGCTTAGAGTACGTTACTCTTGTAGATGATGTTGACTTAATTGCAGAAAAGATAATGCCTCCACTTCTTAAGTGCAAATACCAAGGCAAGGTAATTCTTTTCCACATCATTATACTTTGCTTCATAGGTAACCAATGCATGGCTTAAGTAGTATATCGAAACCTTTATGCCATTATCTCACTTTTAACAAAGTAGAGAAGTGATGGACATGTTAGAGGTAGCAAGGTAGATGTAGAAAGGTTTATCTTCTTGCGAAGGGTAGACCATTGCAAGGTGAGCCAACTCCTATTTAAGATTGTCAAATGCCTCTTGGCATTATGCTATCCACTCAAGTGGACTCCTTTTTTGAGAAAATGTTGCATTGGTTGCAACTTGTTAGTCAACCATGTTATAAACCTGTGTATAAATTGCAATATACCTTGCAACCCTCATAGCTCCTTAAGGTTAGCCAGTGGTGCTAAGTTGATAATGGCCTTGACCTTATCAAGGTCTACGCATATGAATAATTTGGATACTATGAAACCAAGCATGCCATCCATCTTAATGCTAAAAACACATTTCTTGGGGTTTAACCTAAGGTTGTGTTCCAGAGAACATTTGAGCATGAGGTCTAAGTCATTTGCATGGTTATGCACTACTTTGGACTTAACTGCTATGTCATCAACATGATCATTGAGCAAACCTAACATGTAGTTTCTAACGATATACATCATGGCACATTGATAAGTCACTCTTGCATTCTTAAGTTCGAAATGCATCATGGTGTAACAAAATGTACCCCAAGGAGTCATAAAGATCATGCTGAACTAGTGCTCTAGGTTGATTTGAATCTAGTTGTATCCCAATAACCCATCCATAAAGGATGACAAGGCATGTCTAGCTGTAGTATTGACTAATTGATCAAAACTAGGCAACTAGAAATTATCTTTAATGGTTGCCTTATTCAAGTCCCGAAATTCTATGCAAATGTGTATACTTTTATTTTTCTTTGGTACAACCACGATGTTGGAGACCTAGTCTGCATAGTCAAGTGTGTAGATGAAACTAGCTTTGTAGAGCTTGGTGATTTTATCATAGACTACCAATGCCACCTCAGGCCTAACCTTACATGCTTTCTACTTAACTAGCTTAATGTTGGAATTGGAGATTACATTATGCTACATTATGTAAGGATCTAAGCCTGGCATGCCTTCATGACACCATGCGAATGCATTAATGTTATTATTAAGTACTTTAGTGATGTTCTGGGCATGTTGAGGCTCTAACACAGAACTAAGTTTTAATGTTTTTGCCTTACCACTAGGTGTTGGTACATGGATTTCAACAAGGGGATCCTCAATGATGTCACCTACCTCTAGATCTAGAGCCTTAACTAGATGGTTTGGCCAGTCTAGTGGTGCCTCTATAGATGTTATGTGTTTATCATAGGCCATGGGCTCAAGGTGTAGGCATTGTGGATCAATGCATTGCTTGAGATCACCATGGGGCCCAATGAGGACCAAAGGTGAATGAAGATACTTGTACGTAGTCATGTTGTAGTCTTGTGATAGTCTTGCAAAAAAAAATAGAAAAATGTCCTATCACACCTATCTAAATGAATTTTTTGTTCACAAAATGAAGGAAATAAATGCAATAAAAAGTTTTCCTAATTATGCACATATGAAATTAAAAAAAATAAGTGCATTGGTGCCATTTTTAGGCCTCGGTAGGCCATGTGTGCCAATTTAAGGGCTTAGCAGATTGTGGGGTGCCAATTTAAGGTCTTAGCAAACTATGGTGTGTGCTAGATGTAGCCTCCTGGGCAAGGCCAGGAGTGCTTGGGGTGCAAAGTCAAATTGGGAATTTAGTTAGCAGTGAAAAAAACTTAAAATTTTTCTAAGTCTAGGGTGACCAAAAAAAATTAATTTTTTTTAAAAGTTTGGTGACTAGGCTCCCACCCAACTATGCTTTGTACTATGCAAATAGTGTTGAGCGTAGTGTCGGGGTTGGTAAATTATTAAGTGGTCTCGAGGGGTATAAAAGTGCATTTCACCTTGGGTAAGTTTGTTATTTTCAAAGTTGAAAAATGCAAACTTTCAAAGCATAGCGCACTATTTGTGAAGAGCATAATTCCCACCAAGATGATTTGCTGAAGTGGACACATGCACCCTGAACTCGCAAATATGGATGAGGGGGAATAGGAATTGGGACACCTACCATGGGCATACATGGAGGAATGGAGGACGCCACTATCTGCTAGGTACCATAACTACACTCTCCCATTTTTTCTATTTCTTGCTTTATTCATTTGTTTTGTGCACTTGGCGTTGAGGCTGTGGGACATAGTTTCATTGGTGGGACCTTATCGTGGTAGTATGGGAGGTGTGCACATGGGGAAGGGTTATTATTACAATGGGGTTTTATGGGATTTTCTTGGTCATGGGACTAATAGGCATGCATAGGGGCATGGTATTCTTGGTTTTCTGTGTTGGAGGCTTTTGGGAGGCCACGACCATAAGTGGAGAAGCCACAGGCTTGGGTAGGATTTTTTATAAGAAAATATTTTTATTTTAAATTTTGTATTTTTGGTCATCAATGGGCATAGGCAAAGCAGGGTTCAAGGTTTTGGCAATGATCCTAAGGCCATCACTTGTAGGGTGGAGCATGGTGAGAGGTTTTGTAGAAATTTTTGTTTTTTATTGTAACGTGAGGCAGGGGTTGAGGGTTTTGACGATAGCCATAGGAAACCTTCCATAGGGAAAGTGCATGGTAGGGGATTTCCCTATGATTTTTTTTTCATTTAAGTTTGGAAGAGGTGTTGGTCAGGGTTAGGTGCATTGGGGGCCTATGGGCCATCAGGGTGTTGTGCCCTAGCATGATAGGGACTGCAATGAAGATGAGGTGCCCAAGGACATGTTTTCTGCTACTTTCCTTTTTTCTATTTTAAATACTTGGGGTTGTGGCAAGGAATAGTGTAGGGGTAGTGCCATGGGGAGTGTTCAGTGACATGGCTATAGGGACCATGGCCATGGTAAACACCTAGTGCATGCTTCTCCTTGTGATGGTGGTAGATGTGAAGCACACGGGGCATTATGGGGTGAAAAGGATGGTGCACAATGCCACAATGGGGCACTGGCTAGTGGAGAAGAGAGCATTGTGATGATGACCAAACCTTAGTTTACTAGCCATAGCTAGGACTATGCTCTTATCTTAGAGATGCAATTGATGCCAAGTGTTCATCAAAATAGCCTATCCAATAGTTAGGTTTTTTTGGACTATGCTCCATGGAGAGTATTCACCAATTAGATTTTTTTTTCTTTTTTTTTGCAATTTGGAACTATGCTTTGTAGTGTTCTAGAGTGTAGTCAGGATGATCTAGAGCTCTAGAGTTAGAAAAAATTGCTATGTTCTAGACTACGTTCCTAAGGTAGCCAAGAGTTAGAAGAAAAAAAAGAAAATTTTTGCAATGTTCCGAACTACGCTATTTGGAGTTAGAAAAAATTTTAAAAATTTTGTAGACTTAAAAAAATGAGAAAATGCCAACAATGCTAAAACATGAAATAATGCTAAACATGTAAATTTAAATAATGCTAAACTATGAGAACATGTAAACTATGACACTACCAATGATGCTAACCTTGCGAACTATAAAACGAGATGCTAATCCTATGTGAACATGTTGTACTCCAGTGAGTACTTGGTGCACCAAATGTATTTGTTGACATCCTATACCTATGGGGCCCTAGGGGATTATAAGATATTTATGCTAACCTATGCTATATTATGCTAATTTTGCTAAGTTTAATTTTTAATATTTTGTTAAAAGTTGCATCCAATGTATATACTAACACTTCATTTTATTTCTTTGTGGTTGCAGGGTGCTAATGAAGCCCATCCTAGCCATCATGGAGCTTGATGGTATTCTCTAGTGCATTAGCAAGCCTATGCCCAACACACCTATGCTAGATATGTTAATGGTTTATTCGGCAGTGTGGTTTTAACTAGGGACACATGAGTTCCTATAATTCCTACTACATGGCTTTAGTGTGATGATGTTATCACACTTAGCAGTGAAGGTTGTGAGTGTTATCATCGAGACATTACTACCCAGGGCTAACTGGGACATATTGAAATTGAGATTCGATGAGCCCACTACTAGTGATGCTGGAGTAGGTGTTTCTGGCAAAGGTCCTGGGGGTGCTCAACCTTTATCTAAGATTTGGTAGATGCTAGAGTTCTTTTGCTACAATAAGAGAAACACCCTCTTTGTTGCTCTACACGTGAACACTTTGTTTGAGAACCCACCTAGAACAATATACTGCATTGAAGGGTAAGTGCTTTTATGATTTTTGCATTGTGTTCTTTGGTATAGGCTCATGCTAAGTTGCTAACTACTCATGCTTATTACCAAATTTAGAGTTGATGGGCAAGGTCTACATGATGAGGAGGATGCTCTTGCCTTGACTCATACTACCCTAGAGGTATTCTTCTCTAGCCTAACCTTTCAAGAGGTCATACTTAAGCAAGTGGGAGCTAACCTCAAGTCCTATCCTACCCAATACCCAAGGACATTTGAGTGGTGCAAGATCCATAATTGGCTAGATGAGGAATGGGCTAGTGGTGAGCTCAACCTCAAGTAGATGCTTGCACTTCCACCTCTATCTCACACACCATTTGTTCCACATATGAATTTACTGTTTTAGCCTTGTGCTTGCTCACACATGTTTGTTAATTTTCCTTTGTATGATGTTAACATTTTCTTTGCCTTTATTGTAGTGGTAGTTGCTTCAGGAGAGGTGATGGTGGTCACTACAAGCTACATCGAGGCCACACTCATCATGAAATATTGTGATGTGGAGGGAGCATAGCATTGGTTGTGCCACTAGGCCTTAGAGGTACTAACCAGTAGGCTCACATGTGTTGGGTTGATGGACCTTTTCTTGGCCCTTAGCCCAAGCATTCCAGTGGCCGAAATGGTTACCATCATAGACTCCTTCAGCAACGATGTTTGCCACTTTGTCACTTGGATGCATGGTGTGAGGGTAGTTCTAGAACTTAGCAAGGCCTTCTTCACCAACCTCTTTGGCCTCTCCACTGATGGTCTATTGGTTACTGACAAGGCCAATAAGGAGGTGGATTGTAAAGGAGAGATCGAGGGTTGGTTGAGGACCACTCGATCTCACAAGGGTAGACCCATTAAAAACATGCTTATGTCTGAGGTCCAAGAGCTCTACCCCCTTTTCCATGTCCATGCCTTTCCAAAGTTTCTCTCCCAAGGAAAAATCCTCAGGGTGGAGTAGGCATAGGTGATGAAGGAGATACTATAGGAGGGCATGAGGTTTAATTGGGCCTCCTACATTGCCCTCAGCCTACATGCAAAGATCACTAGTCTACACCTCAACCTTTAGGCAAGGTCTCACATATACTTTGCATTCTTTGCAAGGTATCTGCAAAGGTTCGTGGAGCTCTTGGTGGTAAGTGATGGTGGGCGATGGGTCATGTAGGACTATGAGTAGCTGTCAAAGCCTTGGGTAAAGCATATGTTCACAACCACTCATGCATAGGACCCCTCCAAAGGGGATCAATGATTTGTATTCAGTTACGACCAAAGATCTCTTGGGGTAGTCACACTATTCATGCGACAACATGGGTGAGGCTTCCCTAGTTGTCATTGGGGATGTGAACAAGGCTAATCACTATATTGTGAAAATGGTGGGACTTTCCAAGGTGAAGATAAAGAGGCCACACCCCACTGAGGAGGATGCTACTAAGGTTGGAAAGGTAAGTGGCAACAAACTTCATCTCAATCTTCATGGCTGATGCACAAAGGTCGCAGGTTAGTATATGTACTTCATCAGATGCATCCATTTTGTACTTTTTTATTTTTATAATTTTATGTTTTTATGCTATGTTGTATTAATGTGCTAATGTGTACTAATATGTACTAACATGCTATGTTTGTAAATTGCCAAAATTAGGAGAGAGGGTTTCTAGAGTAGCGACAAAAGTAGTAGTAGAGGAGTCTCCTCCTCAAGCTATGGAGGGGGAGATGCATAGGTAGGAGCTACGCGAGACCATAGAGACCCTCCAATAGTTGGAGGAGGGGCTATTCAACTCTGATGAGGTGATTTTGACCACCTTTTTGACAGTGTGTAGTTGGGTGATCCCCCCACCTACACACTTGAGGGTCTACTAGGTAAGTGACTTAAACTACCACCTATTGTTACTCTTTTGCTTTAGCATCTTTGGCTATTTAGTTGTTGCTAAGTACATTGTTATGTCACAACCCCAGATGAGCCTGCTAATGGTCCAATGTCCACATCTACCTATCGCATGAAGCAATGGGTAGAAACACTTGACAAGTTTGCCTTCATGGAAGGCATCATGGTAGGCATGGTTGATCGCCTATAGCAGACATATCTCAAGCTTGGTATGCATATGATGTTGTTTTACCAATTTAATGCTTAGTTTGTGGCTAAGGTTGATTTGTTTGTTTGCATGCCAACAGGTGCTAAGCTTTGCTAGGATCCAAACAGGGTGGCCAAAGTGGATGTTGTCCTTGAGTTCCCTCCTAAAGTGGAGCAGGTGCCTCATTATATATATGAGGTAGTTATTAAGTGCATGCTTTCTTATGTGAAACCATTATGGGTCTATAGGTGCTTGAATGAGAACCTATGGAAATGCATGCAAAAGCTTTAGGAGAGGGTGACAAGCTAGGATACAAAGATCAAGGACCTTTAGTCTTGATATGAATTCTTAGTGCCTTGGTCATAGGGAGAGAATACTTGGTGGACTACAGAGATCGATCATGCTAGGTATTGGTTAGCCATCCATGGCAAAAATGATGCCACTAGAAAGATTATTGAGTAGTGACTATAGATGGACCTACTTGTCCAAAAGAACTAGGACTAGAAGAACGTTTGTACCAAGGTGTATAGGTGGGGGTAGATGAAAAAGAACCACAAACACCAATATAAGCACAAGTGAGATGCATATCTTTAGCAACTCAAAGAAGAGTCCATCAAACGCCACTGCCATGAGATTTTTCTTAAGGCAACTAGTAGGAGATGGGCCTATGAGTTTTTCACTCACCATATAATGGTCAATGATTCCCCAAAGAGGCAAATTGTCATACCATCAAGAGAGGCTTCATCTTCTATGTTTTTCATGGAGCCACCTACATGAACTATCATGGAAAAAGGAAGGACCCTTGTAGGGATTGACCTTTACTAGGAGGAATGGAAGTGACTATTTGAGGCCAAGATCCTCCAATGCTTGAAGGAGGGCCTTGATAGTTTACCTCTAGACATGATCTATGCAGGACCCTCTCAGGCTGGTTTTTGTGTTGTTTTAGTTGTTTTTATGCTTTTCATGTTAGTTTGTATATTGTAAATTTGCTTTCAAGTTTGTTGTCTTGTTTTCATTATAGAAGGCACTAGGTGATGCTGCAGGTCCTAGCGATGTAGAGGAGGAAGGAGGACCTCCACCCCCACCTAGTTCCACTAGTTGAGCATGTTATGATGTAGCCTTGTTATTGGGAATTTTTGTATTTTTATGCATTTTTTGCTACATGGTGTTGATGCTTATGCTATGTACTTGTTATTAATGTGAGATGTAATGAATGTTTTACTATATGAGGTGTATGATGTGTAGAATTTTGTGCTTATTTACTATGTGTTTGATGCTAATAATGCAATGAATTGATGCAACTAGGCCACTATGAACCAATGCTAGTTTAAGGACATTTCAAGCTACATTTATTAATATCATGTGTTGGTAGTTTTAGGCCATCCTAGGTCCCAGTGATAGTTTAGGGCCATCCTAAGCCATGCATTGGAAAGAAAAGTATTGCCAATTTTAGAGCCATGGTAGGTTGTGTGTTAGTTTAAGGCCTTTTCAGGCCATGCAATGTAAGGGAGATTGCCAATTTTGGGCCATGGAGGGCCATAGCACTAGTTTAAGGCCTTTTCGAGCCATGTTATACTAGTTTAAGGCCATGGCAAGCCATGTATTTTTGTAGTTTTAGTCTTATGATTTTCTATGTATTTTGATGTTTTTCATATGTAAGCTAATAGTAGCTAAAGAGTAAACTAAATAGGTAAAGATGCAAAGTAAGTGAAAATGCACAAACAAAAGAAATAAATGCATGATAAAGAAAAAAATGAAAAATGCAAAAAACCAAGAAAAATGTAAATGTGCAAGTAGGCAGAATAGACAGAGGTTAGGGGCAAGTAGGCATCTATCACATGTTGGACTAAGGGGGTGCCTTAGCCATGCAATTACTTGCTAACCCAATGTGGGTTAGGGGGCACGTAGGGCATAGATGGTACTATGTGGTACTCACCTTGACCTTCATTAGCTATGTTAAAAAGAAATTCTAACCATAGAGTTTCCTCTAGGAGGTTGTTGTCTCCCTTTGGCTCCTCAAGTTGGTCTACCTCTCATGTTTCACCTTCATTCTTTATGAGAGGTGCATCATCAAGGAACTCCACCATTGATCCTTGTTCTGTATCAATGTTATTGATGGCCAAAAGGGTTGCATTTTCACTGTAAATGATAACCTCACCACCTTCATACAAAAGGTGGATTTATTGGTGGATTGGGGAGGAGACAACCCATAGTTAGGCTAGCGAAGGCCTACCCGGGACCAGGTTGAAGCCTGGCATCTCCTTAAGTATGATGAATTCTATGATGGTGGGGAATTGCTCCCCTACCATGAAGGCTATCATGATGGTTCCCCTTATGACAACGTGCAATCCATTGAAGGACTTCAGGCACATTTTCTTCGTGGGTTTGATTTGGTTAGCAAGACCTAGCTTGTCGACGATGGTGTATGGGATGATGTTCATCGCCACCCCATCATTAGCCTACACCCTACAGATTTTGCATTACCCTACATGGATTGTGATAAACATTGGTGTAGTAATGATCTACCCTTCTCAAAGTCAACCTTAATCACCTCATTGTAGAATGCTAGGGGAATTAAACTTGATTCCTGTAGTGCAGGAGGTAGCATCACATCGTGGATGGATTATTCATCTATTGGGATGTTCTCCATAATAGGGATGAAGGTCAACATGCA
The DNA here is from genome assembly GCA_015680685.1 of Gnetum montanum. Taxonomy (NCBI): domain Eukaryota; kingdom Viridiplantae; phylum Streptophyta; class Gnetopsida; order Gnetales; family Gnetaceae; genus Gnetum; species Gnetum montanum. The sequence continues at coordinate 240,037 of MNCI01032007.1, read as the reverse complement.
AACCAACACTTCGTGATGGGCAAAGGAGGTCATGATCAAGTCGTACAAGCTTAGTATAATGTTCTTTTATTTTAGAGCCTATTTCTCTTGGGCCAATGCATCTAGAAAGTCTTTGTCACTATCCACTATTTTGTTGGCCTTCATCTCCTCGATGTAGCCTAAGAGATGAATCTCTCATGGAGGGGATTTTGGCATGGGTTGCCTTGCTTATTTTTGAACCTCAATGCTTATTTTTTGGTTTCTTGTGATGGCCTTCTTGGTTGATTTGGCCATGGAAAGAGAGGACAATAGGATAGGCTTTAGTGGGCCTAGTGCCCTTTGCTCTTGGTGGTACCTAACCATTTTTTTGGTGAGTCACTCATTCGACCTCCTTAGTTGCCACCTAAATGTTTTGCCAACATTACCTGTAGGATGATCCTTTGGATGTGTAGGGCTTAACGTGTGGTCCACCACTGGACTCTGTGTTAGTGATGAGTTTGCACATTGTGGCATCCTGATGACAAAGAGTGACTAGGATGTTGCTGCTAAAATTTTTTGTGGGACCATAACCACAAAGAATGTTATGGGTGATTGAGGTGATGCCTTGACAACAAAAGGGATCCTCAAATTGGTGGATGTCGAGGAGGTCCCAATGTTGCTAGAGGACACACAAACCACAAATGGCTTCTATGCCGATTATGAGTTGTCATCAATGTTGATAGTGTTGATGGTGTAACTTGCACTACTTGCATTTAGAAGGTCCTTGTAGACCCTCATTGATTGGTTTTGGGGGAAAAATGGGTTGGTTGCATTAAGGACCAACTCATCCCTATCAATCATGCGCTAAATGTCATCTTGTAGAGCCATGCAGAAGTCTATGTCATGTCTAGGAAATTGATGATAGTGGCAAAATCAATCTAGCCTAAAATGTTTACGGACCAAAGGCTTGTTTGGTGTTGCAACTGAGGGATTCCTAAGGAGCTTGTAGTATAGATCATTCCTCTTATGAGCCTCCTTGGACATATTCTTGTACTAAATTCTTCCAACCTTAAGCAGTTGGTCCAAGAGTTTTGATAGTTTGATGGGCAACAATGTGTACTTTGAGCAATCCTTGTGCTCAAATTTTGGCCCTGGGATGGCTTACACTGTGGCCATCAATGTTGCGAGCTAGTTGCTTGCTGCAGTGCTAGGGCTAGAAGCCTTATTATTGGTTGGGGCCTTGGACGGTGGTGATAACTGATGAATGTATATGCTTATCATTCATCTTCTTCCTTAAGGCATCTAGTACATGCAAAGGCTACATATAAAAAATCCTCATGTGCTTTACATTAAGCTTATAATTGCTCTATGTTTCTTGTGTAGTAGTTGATGTGGGCTTCCTTACAGGATTATTATTTAAAATATATTCTTTATAATAATCAACTTTAGTCCAAAAATATTTAGATATTTTTTTGCCTCTAACATACTTTCCTTCATTTTAAGTAATGTTCAATTTTTCCTCTTAAAAATACCATTTTATTGAGACATATATCTTACTATTAATTACCTTTTTAATTATATCAATTTCATTACAATAGGATATAAATGCATTCAGTAAATACTCTACACTATTATAAATTCTTAATGTTTAATAAAATAATCACTTTTATTCACAAAAGTAGGTTTAAATTTCCTATACTTTTTAAATGCATTTTATTTTCCTTTTACTAGTTACACCCAAAGTTTCCAACTATAATCATCAATAAAAGTTAAAAGAGGATCTCATTCCTAAAATGAATCTACACCAAGTGGCTTAGAATTTTATGAGTGTACTAATTTAAGTAGCATAGATGCTTTATAAGATTCACTTGAAATTGCCTATCTATGCTACCTTCCATATATGCACACTTTACAATAGTCATTTAGTCTTTTGATAAGGGAAAACTTGAAACTATATTTTGTTTATGCAAAAAATTTATATCACTAAAATTTAAATGTCCTATTATACAATGTTATACCATTCTTTATTTTTATCATATCATTTAAACCATGATGAACATACTTATTAATTTTAAGAGGAAACAATTTATTTTTAGTTATAGAAATTTTGGCCATGAATTGATTCTTATTATTATAAATAGTATAAATACTAAATGATCATGGATCATCACCTAAAGGCTTAATTCTTATCCTCCCAAGGTAGGGTCTTGCCAAGGCTTAATGCTCATCCTACCAAGGTGGGGTCTTTGGAGGATTAATGAATTTCAAACGTTTTTTTTAAATGGTTGTACTAACACTTGAACCTAGATCTTATAACTTCAGAAACAAGTACCTCACCATCACTCTAAATGATAGTCACTAAATAGTGCAATTGTTACTTTCAAAAAAAAAAAATTTATAACTGATGAGTCGCAAGTAGACCCTATGCCCAACCATACAAATCACAAGTGTTATGCACAATCTGGTTGAATTCCAAGGACTTCTAGGTTTTAACATACATGGGTCTGGAAGGTAAATCAATTGTTGTAATCATTGTCTTCCTAGTTACACTTGTGAGTCCAAGGGTATGGTTAAGTATAACTAAGGCATATGATTTTTATCATTTTTGATCTTTTCATGTTCTAAGTCACCTAAGAATAAAGAATAAAAAATAAGGTAATTAATTACTAAAATAATCTAACTAGCTAAAACTTAAATAATCCTAACATAAGCTACTAGAGCTCCACTACAACTGCTAGAGCTTTGCTACAACTTATGAAAGGAATTCCACAAATGCTATGAGAGGTGCACATTTATAGGCAAATCAAGGTGCCCTATCTATGGGTACATGTCAATGGGTCAAACCCTGCATCAACCTAGCCAAACCATGATGCTTCATCATACCCCCATAAGTAAATGAAAACTACTCCTTAATTTCTTTTACAAAATTTGGGAAGGTATGGGATTATTAACACACAAACAACATGACAAAAAATAAGTGCCTAGAGTGTACAATTTTATAATGATTACAAAATTATCATGTTAAGGATGAAAAAATTGAACACTAGGATAAAACTGAAAAGCACAATTCCTTAGATGGCATGAAGACGTTGGAGAAGATCAAACGGTCCTTGGCAGTGGATGCTCTTAAGGCTTTTAAGGTCCTTCTCCTACTTTGGACACATGTGGTGGTTGTAGTTGTCCTGCGGTAGTTGCAACTTCCAAAAAAAGATGAAAGGCATCCAATAGTGTCTTTATTTTCTCCTCCTTACTCTAAGGATCATTGAAAGTCCACGTGGCTTCACCAATGTGGGATGGAATGTGAATATCCCACCAACAAGGCATCATAGGGAATAACTCTTTAACATTCATGAACTAGGTAGCACATTGTTTACATTTGATATCAAAAATTTTAAGTGCATTACATAGCTTCTAGTAGTCATTCATCCACTTGGCTAGGTTCTTAGCAATTGATTGTTGATTAGTGAACTTTGCTTTGAGAACCTCGAGTTCGACATTGGTAATCTTAAGCTTCTACTTAGTGTCCTTATGATACTTAAAATTTGCCTTGTACAAAAAGTATGAGCTGGCTGCTTGTTCTCCAATTCTGACTATGGCCTACTGGCGTTCAGCATAACCAAATTTGCATAATGGATATTGACAAGCTCCATGTAATTCATCATCTCCTTGATTTGTAGCTGTTTCATGTGAATCTCTACTTTATTGTAGTCATTGAGCCCATCAAAGATAGGCTACCAGACATCACCTCCTTCCTTGCGCTGCTGGAGGGCCTCATCAATTTTTACCTTTGTCATCTAAATGTGCTTTTCATTAATTTTTTTTTGTAGATTGACCTGATCTCTATAATGATTCTTGACTATCTCAAATTTGAGAGCCTCATTTTTCTAGGTGGCTATCTCTATTATAGATTTTTGGTGAAGAGCATGGACTTCCTCCATAGAAAGATTTTTGTTTTCGACTACCAATATCCTCAATTCATTATTTACTTTGGCTAGATACTCCTATTTTTGATGAATAAAATCTTGCATCTGCTACTTCTACACATTAACATTCCACAAGTGATGATTCTCTGTAACCAAATTTTCATTCTCATTATGTGTATGGACCAAGTCCTTTTGAATGGTATACATTTTGGCATTGGCCATAGACTAGTCAAAGAGAGTCATATCCTTCACATTCTTAACCTTTTTGAGCTTATCTTAAATCTTCTTAAGGACTTCATCTTATGTTAATGTGGGATTGGGAAATGCAAGATCAACAAGACAGGCTCTTAAGTTAGTAGCCTCTGTAGCCAAAGGTTGATTTTTAGCTTGGGCTATTTCAAGTTTCTCCTCTAATGTGATGCATTTTCCCCTTGCTTCTAGTAGCTCTAAATGGATTATAGTGATTGTATCTAAAAGGTCAAAGACATCTAGAATTGGTTGCCTAGTTTGCACCAGTTGGTCCAACAACTCCTTATGCTAGGTTGCACTTAATTTACTACTAAGTGTTCCTGTAGATATCTACACATATCTAAGTGTAGAAAAATCTAGTATAGATGTCCCAGGTGCATTTAATACCCCCAAAATTCTATCAGCATTGATCTCTACTACTATCTCCTATCCATGTTGTTGCATCACCAAGATAGTTGCCCCCTCGCCCTCCTCTAGATGCACCAAGAAAGTAGTGGCATCCCTAGAGATTTCTTGGAATTGCTACTATGGAGAGAGAGATACAATTACCTCTCGGGTGCTAAGATTTGATCTCACAAGTAGTTGCATTCTTTAGGCTAAGAAAATTGACCCACCTTCAATCATCTATCTTATGGTTTGAGCCACTCTGTTGAGGTGGCTCATTGCTAGGCGATACATAGATGGATCACCACCACTCCTTCTTAATCATTGCTCTTGCTCTTGTAGGAGATACTCTTGAATCTCATGCATGCACTCAAGAGGAACGTGGGGCTTTAGCATTATTTTGTGAGTAGATGGTGGTTGTTGCTCTTCTTCTTAGGTGACTTTGGTAGGTACTTTTTCCTTCATTATATCCACTGAGGAAGTGGACAGAGCACATCAGAAAACATCATTTGTATAGTGTGTTATTCCTCCCTCTTTCATAATTTTTGGATGAGGCATGGAAAGGGGAGTGTCTTCTTTCCATGTTCATTTTCCTTAAACTGCTACTCTATCTCTAGATAGATAAGCTGTGGAAGGTTGACATGGAATCTACTGCTTAGAGAGGTACATGCATGGGCAAAGAAAGCTATGATCTTACTTAGCCTCACTATTGGATTGAGGTGGAAGGCTGCAATCTTGAAATATGTACATTTTGCCATGGTTAGTGCACCAAACTCCTTATGATCGTCTCCATAAAATCACTACATTAATTCCTTCTTAACTCTAGGATTTGCTTGCATTGGAATTTTAACTAAATTTTCCTTATTTTTTTGGTAACATAAGGGCCTTTGCAATGGCTTTCACTGAGTAGGACATTGAAATGTCCTTAATCTTGACCATTGAATTGGCCTATCGATTGTTCCAAAACAAGCATGTTTCCCCCATGTACCACTCCCCACTGGAAGTGATTGTGGGCTAAATGGGAAAGTTCTATAATTAAGTATTAACTTCTAGTAGTACAAACTCTAAGAAAGGTCCAAAGTTTAACTTTTGGAGGACAAAATTTTAGACCTCCTTGTTCACGATCTACTTGAGGCAAGCCTCCATCAAGGTAAACTCAAGGTTTAGTCTAGGCTTTGGTGCCTTAGCTTGGTGAGATTGTTTTATTGTAGTCACTCCTACTAGAATTTTCCAAATAGATTCCACCTTAGACTTCTCCTGAAGAGGTCCTATGGCATGGGTCTCTACTTGCTCATGGGATTGTTCTTAGCCCCTTCCTATTCTTGGCCATTTGTCCCTTAGTTGGAATGATCCTCCTTCTTGCACATGCTTTCTTATAGGTGCCATGTATGGTCAAAACATAACCAAGGATTAGCATTCGATGTGTAACTTATAACATTTTAGTACTTTTCTCATTGGATAGTTACACTTAGGCTAAGTTTTGACCATGGTAGATTGATTATTTTATTATTATTTTGATTATTTTTAACTTAGAATGTCACCAAAGCTTATTGGAAGGTTTTAACTTTCATGATATGATGTTTTCATGTTAATTTATTAGTTAAACCTTTGTGGGAGTTAGAAAAATTCCAAAAATAATTTTGTCAAAAACTTAAGGTTTGTGGCCCCCATGATAAGGATCTAACCTTCAATAGCTATAGGATTGAAGAATAGAGTAAATCAGACAAATAGTTGGGAAGTTATGGCTCTTGGAAGGTTTTGGGCTCTAGAAAATTCAAAAACTTCCTCCTTGTTTATGAGTAAATGTGAAAAATTCTTAAGTATTCACATGTATTTATAGGCATTTTTTCCAATGTTGATGAGGTTCTATCAATGGATGGGATGCGTATACAAGGTCTCGTCAATAGAGCTATTGGACAAAATTTTCCACATTAAATATTTCAAAAATTATGAGGAGTTCGAACATGAAATTAGAATCTATGGAGAACCAGAAAAGTTGTGAACATGATGAAATGCTAGACGAGGGCTTGAAAATTCACAAAATTGGAGAAATTGACTTGGAGAATGAAATTTTCTAGAAAAATGCCTTAAGGAGTGCATAGTTGGATGCACGATGGGGCACACAAAAGATTTTTTTCCAAAAATGCTTAGGAATAAGGAACTTAACTAATCCAACCAAGAGACATGGAAGTGGATCCTCCCTATAGTAGGCTCATGCCTTTTCTGCCCTTGCATATTTTCAAACCAGGGAGTCCATGGATCCCACAATTGATTAACAGTTATGAAAAGTTAAGGACCAAATCTAGAAGAATCTACCTAAGAATTGCAACATGTCAAACTAAGACATCAAACAAGACATAGAATTCACTAGTGAGGTGAATTATGGAAAGCATTAATGGATGAGAGAGAATATGGAATGGAGTTCCTAATCATGGTCACATAAAGTCCCTTGTGGATTTTATGGTTAAATGACCTAATAAAGTCCATCCTTAGCCTAGATCAAAACCAACCACTTTCAATGACTTTGCATTGCCACTTTAAGACTAGACCATCCCCTCAAGACATAACAATGCTTTCACAGATCAATCACCATTCCTTATTTGAGAAGAAAAGAGAACTAAGAAGTGAGAAATGGCCTTAAATGAAACCTTTGGGCATGGGTAACATGTCTTTCTAGTTTCATAAGTAGTTCTTGTAGCTTGTTATTTTATCTAAGAGGTGTGTTTTGAATTCCCATCATGTTTTTTTTCTAAATTTTATATTTTTATGGATTTTTGGATGGGAACCACACTATGCAAATACTTATTAACTTCTTGTTATTGGTTGACATGGAATGGTAAGAGATCTATGAAAACACAATTGTACTCAAGTAAGTAGAAAGGTATAAAGAGTGTTGAATCCCCTTAAAGTCACATCCTTTTGAAACCTTTGAATCTTTCCCAAGTTTGAAAACTACCAAGGTAATATGTTCGTTAAAGTTTCATTAATGAAAAGGGACCTCATATTTTCAACACTAGGAAGACCATAGAGTTTGTGGATAGGTGGATGACATGGAATCATTGCCTATTCCTTGAAAAAGAAACCATGTCTTAGTCATCATTCACCAAAATTTAAAAATAGAATCTAGACATTAGCAATCAAAAACATTAAGTACAAATTGCCATTAGCAAATACCTACAACATCATTTTTTCATATTGGCAGCAAAGCACATTATTAGAAAACAAGAAAAATTTACACAAAATAAAGTAAAATATAAAACAAATTGAAAAATGTTTCAAGAAAGTTAAAATGTACTAATGATGTAGTAGATAAAAAATTGGAAAAAATAACAAAGTGTAAAAAAAAAAGTATGTGAAAACAAAGAAAGTGAAAAAAATTGTAAAAATTAAAGAGTCATTTTAATGATTAGCACAGATGGCTATCTCCTTGATAATTGAGTTGGAAGGAGGAGATCCAAAAAATTGGGCATGGTTGTCCATCTAAGGAGGCATTTCTTTCACTAGCTTGCTTGGGCTCATGGAAAGGTTTTAATTGTTGCATATTGACTATATATTTCTTATTTGGGCTATTAGGTTTGTAGATTAACATGTCCATAGAAGGAAAGGTTTCATAAATGATGTAACATCCTTCTAAAAACTTTTGGAACTCAGTTCGTTGAGGCAAGTGTGTGGGGTTCCAGTAGAGGACTTTGTCTCTAGGTTGAAACTTTACCTTCCATATTCTAAGGTCATGATGTTTTTTGTTAAATTCCTTATGAAATTCATTAGAGTATAGGGCTACCTATTTATTCTCATCTAGCATGTTAAGATTGATTAATCTTTCTTTTTGTGCTAGGCTAAGGTTAAGGTCAAAGTCATAAGCTATTGAAAGTGTATGGAGCTTGGATTGAATAGGAATAGTTGGTAATTTCTCATACACTAACTCATACAGAGAATAGCCTATAGGGAGTTTTCATGTTAAGTAATAGGCCCAAAGGGCATTGTTAAGTTTTGTGCTCTAGTCTCTCCTATATTTGCTAATTATTCTCGTTAGGATTTTTAAGATCTTCCTATTCGTAACCTCTGGTTGACTGTTGGCTTGGGGGTGGTAGGGTGTTGTTAATTTATGTTCAACCCCTAAGCATTGCATGAGCTTGCGAAAGGTGGTTCTTGTAAAGTGAGTACCATTATTAGAAATTAGTGCACATGGCACCCGAAACCTATTTACAACATTTTTTTATACAAACCAGGTAGTAGTGGAAGATGTATAATTGGTGACAATTGCTAATTCTTCCCATTCTATACAATATTCAACAATGACTATTATGTATGCCTTTCTATTTAACATGGGTGTGGAACCCATGAAGTCTATGCCATAGATATCAAAGGATTCTAGTGATTGTATCCACTACTGAGGCCCCTCCATTTGAGCAGTCATCCCACAATCTCTTTGATAAAATTCATAAGAGAAAATGAATTGGTGGGTGTCCCTAAAGATTATTAGCCAATAATACCCTACTATTATGATCTTAATGGCCATGTGTCTCCTTGCATAATGGTTCCCACAAGGGTCCTCACGAGCATCTTGGAGAACATGTCGTTGAGCAGCATCAAGAACACACCAACAAATCGGGACATCAGCGCACACCTTCTAAAGGTATCCATTAATCTCCATGAAATGTTTGACCTAATGAAGAAACTATTGTTTCTTCTTGTGGTCTAACTCTTGTGGCATCTCTTGAGTGAGAAGATAAGTGAGGATGCCATCATACCATGTAGGTTCAGTGGGCACTTGTTCATTTATTACACCATCAAAGATGAGTTCATTAGAAAATTAATTAGAGAGAGGGCTCTCCTCCTCTTTGTTATTCCATCATAACTTACACAAGTCATTAGTGATCACATTCTAGGTTTCCTTTTGATCTACCATAGTAAGATCGAACTCCTATAAGATCACCAACCATTGTATGACACGGGGGCTCACCGTCAACTTGTTCATTAGGAAGTGAATGACACTATGGTTAGTGTTTGCAAACACCTTGTATCTAAGCACATAGTGCCTAAACTTCTCCAAGGCATACACCACTGCCATCAACTCTTTCTCTATTGTGGTGTAGTTGAGTTGTGCACCCACAACTCTTATGCTTATGCAATCGATGTAATAAGGATGTTTCTAATCATCCGACTATGTACGCATAACTCCTAAGGTATAGTTTGATGCATCTATCATGATGTGAAATGGAAAGGACCAATTAGGTGCTCATAGAATTTGAGTTTCTACAAGATTTTGTTTGAGTTGCTAGAATGATTTTTCATACTTCTCAGTCAATATGAATGAAGCATCTTTCTTTGTAAGCTCAACCAATGATTTAGCAATATTAGAGAAATTCTCTATGAAGCATCAGTAGTAGCTAGTGTGTCCAAGGAATGATTGAACATCTTTAATGGTTTTCTATTGATGGGATATTCTTTGGATGATACTAATTTATTTAGGATCCACCTCAATCCTTTCTTGAGAAATTCTATGGTTTAGCGCAATGCCCTCCTAGACCATGAGATGACTCTTTTGCAAATTGAACTAAAGATTGATCTTCATACACCTTTAAGCACTTTCTCAAGACAATCTAGGGCTTGCTCAAATGTAGTTCCATAGGTGGAAAATTCATCCATGAAGACTTCCACCCCACTACCAATCTACTATTGGAAAATGCTAAGGACAAGGCGTTGGAAGGTTGCAGAGGCATTGCATAGACCAAATGGGATCTTTCTATATGCAAAAGTTCCCAAGGGACTTGTGAATGTTGGTTTTGCCTGATCTTCTAGTGTTATTTGAATTTGGTTATAGCCACTATAATCATCCAGAAAGATATAGAAACAATGCTTAGAAATAGTGTCCAACACTTGATCCACAAATGACAATGGGAAATGATTTTTGAACATTTCCATGTTCAACACCCTAAAGTCAATACACACCCTTCACTTACCATCTTTCTTTGGCACAATCACAAGTGGGATAACCCTCTTGCTATCTATAATTGGATAGATGAACCCCACCTTGAGGAGTTGTTTAATTTTCTCTTTGATGATCTGTTTCAATTTGGGGTTTAGTCATCACTACAATTGCCTCTTTGGCTTGATGGATTAATCAGTAAAGATGCTATGCTAGCATATCCAAGGATTAATCCCTATGAGTTCAGGATATGACCAAGTAAAGACTATTGGCCATTTTTTGATCACATGTGATGAAGTGTCATTTGGTCATGCGTTTACTAGGCCGCGTATATGGGACCCTATATACGTTGCCCCATCGATGCGGGCCCGTCGATGCATCCTTCCATGAGTCGATGTGGCCCCATTTACGTGAAGCCTATTCTAGCTTATAAATAAGAGGACTTCCACCTCTCTTAGTTACCTTTTTGTTAGTTTTAGTGAAGCTCTTTCAGTTTGTTCCCGCAAGAGATAGAATATTTTCCAAGTGCCCATAGTAGGTGTAAGAAAGGTGTCTAACTATTTATTCGAGCGTTGATGTACCTGAGCCCATTGGCATGAACGACAATAAAGATGAGCTTTTCAATCAGTCCTTGTAGTAATTGGATTTAGTTATTTAATGCATTTAATAGTTTAAATATTTCTATGCTTTAATAGTCCTCAATTTTCTCTTGTTATTATTTTAATTGCTATTTCTCGTTTATAGTTCGTAGGAACCATAAGTACAACCATCACAAACATAAAGCCAATGCTTGGTAACCTAGTGACACTTAATTTTTGGTAACTTAGTAGTGGTTAAGGGGATGCTTAGGATGTGCACAAAATATGGGATTAGATACTTATGCTAGGAATAGTTAAGATATAGATTAGGATAATCATAGATTATATAGTATTTCATTCTTTACTTTCCATACCTTAATTAGACGCCAAAAGATAAAGTAAAAATCTATAAAAATCAATTGCCTCAATCTCACTTAACCATTACCACTAGAATACCACAAGTGAGGTTGGGAAGACAATGACCATTCTAACCAAGGATTTGTTGGTTAAGGTCTGGTGTATGAAAAATGCTTACAGTCTACAGAATTCAATTGAGTCACGTGTGAACGCCCGTGGTTCACATGGTTGGGTGTAGGGGTACCTAGTTACTCATCATTGGCATTGTTGCCAGGGACTGTTATTCTTACATGTGCCAATTAACCTTAGCAAACTTATTATTCACGTCGTTGGAATGGACCCAGGATAGTAAAATTTATGCACGCTAGGCAAACTAAAGTAAAAGGTAAACTACATCGATTAAATGGATCATCTAACATCCAACATATCTTCTTCTCATAGGTGAGATGGATCCAACCCACTGGTGCCACAAGAATGTTAGGTGGTGTACAAGCACCCCGATGAATATGTTCCTGACTTCACCTTCATCCTACATCAAGATGAACATCTGTGATGGTGGGACATGGAAAGTAACATTATACTACCACCTGACCGATTGGCTTCTGGAATGTTGTTTCACAATCTTGCTAGACTAGGCCTCTAGGACCGTGGTGTGAAGTACATCATGGAGGACCATGACTACTAGGACTATCATCCCACCAAGGCTCAACAGGTATGAGATTAGCAGCAGGTAGAATGGTATGAACACATGAAGGGGAAATAATTCAGTAACCCCTTATTCTTGCAAGGGCTGCAGTACAATGGAGAGCCTATCTTTCATGACTCCCATTCAATAGAACTTCCTCTGGGACATTAGGTCATCCATTCCATCATTCAGAACAAGCAAGAAAGTGATCGAGACCCCCAAGATGATGGAGGGTCAAGTAGGAAAGGTCATAGCACAAGAAAGAATGGGCAGGAAGATCATGGCCGCTCCTAGAGTAGAGGGGGAGATCGACACCAGGGATGTGGTAATCCCTCTCCCTCTTCTCCATCCTCCCACTCCCCACTACCTTCATCTAGTTCATACTCTGATCATAACCATGGTAAGAAGGAGCAAGGTGATGGTGGTCGTAAGGATCAAAAGGAACGGCGTGAGGAAGCGCGTGACCAATCGTGCGAGGCTCATAGTCATGAAAGGAGGGGCAACCAAAATCGTCATAGACACCATGGTGCTCAGCAGGACTATGAATCAAATGAGCCATTTCTGGCTACTCATAGCATGCTCCATATCGCCAAGGTAGTTCAAATCCCTAATAGGCACTTGAAGTATAGCCAGGTCAAATGCATTGACATGAATAATATCCCCAGGTTTGAAGGGGGATACAATTCTGATTCGCAAACTCACTTGCAAGCATTCCATAATGCTTACATCTTGCAGAATATGGATAATGATTGGCAGAAGCTTAAGTTGTTCCCTCACACACTCATCAAGGAAGAAGAAAGTTAGTATCAGTCTTTGGAACTGGAATCAATTAGAAGATGGAGTACGATGCTTGAAATCTTCAATGACAAGTATCAGACCTACTCCAGAGTGGTGAATCTGAGATTTTAGATCTAAGGGTGGAAGCAAGGTAATCATGAACCCTTCGATGCAGCCATGAGTAGGTACTATTCATTGTTACATTGATGCCTTGGACATGGCTACTCTCAGAGGGCATAGCTTCGCCATATCATTGATGGGCTCCACTTTGAAATGAGAAAGACCCTTGGCGTGTATGCCCAGGGATGATTATTAGAACTAAGGGTCCACCAAAAGTAGCACCTAATAGAGCAAGTGGCCAAAGAAGAGGGAGAACTTAAAAAGAAGGAGAGTGTAGAAGAGTTTAATCGGGATCCCTCCCTTAGAAAGAGGAAAGTCCGATTTTGCGAAGATGAGAGGAATCACCGCTAAAAGTAGCGATGAACTGAAAAACCTTGCCCTTATAGAAGTTTTCATCTAAAATATCAGCTAAGTTAGATAAAATGTGGGATTCTCTGGATGAAGAATTCCAAAGTGTGTTGAAAATTGCAGAAGAGTCTAGAGAGCAAGACAATGATCATGATTAGAGTAGGAAGAAGGAAGTTGAACGTGCCCACCTAAAGGGTAAGGGCAGAGTTGCTGTAGCAGAACATGTTGCAGAATCTAACATAAAGGAAGATGATGAATGTGGCATATGCTAGTACGAACATCCTAAGGGGTGTTGTCCTATGGTGTCACATCTTCAAGAGTCTAGGGTGTACGCGTTGAATCCTCACTTGGCAAGGAGGAAAATACCCTGAAGGTTGCCTTACCCACAAGGCAACCCAAGGCAGTTCCACCAGTAGCAAGGGTATTATCCAAGTGGAGTGCCACCGTAGCCTTATGAACACTTTTAGTAGTGGTAGCAACCATAAGCGTGGGGAATGCCAGCTCCAAGGTAGCAGTACCCTTACCGACAGCCAGATCCCTATGGGTACTATGTTCAGCAACCAGTCTCTCCATGGGACTCTTCTAGCCATGCTGCATTTCAGAATTATTACCACCCCCTAGAATACTTCTGACCATAATCTCCATCACCTAGGGGGGAAAGCTGATATCTTTACTACCCTCCATCACCTTCTCCTGCCACTCCTTCTCCACAACATCCCACTCAGCTACTAGCTGCTCCACCTATGTAGGAGGAGATCCCACCATAGCCACAACAACGCAATGCTACGAGGGCTGTCAACCTACAATTGGCACCTCCGTCGAGTGGACCGAAACCCAAACCATGAAAGCATCCTTTTTTCTGGCCCAAAAATTTGAACATACCCTCACATACACTTGTGGTTGGTGCCTCTGAGCCTCAAACTACCTCCACTGTTCCACCACTTGAGCAACCTTCAAACCAAATGCCCTCTAATGTACAAACAGTCATGCTCACACACACAGTGACTGACTGGATAAAGGCAAGTCATCATCCCTAGAAATTGACTGATCCGAGAAGCCCTCTCATCTATCTTTAGGTGGTAGGGAATGAGCCATGTAAAGCTCTTCTAGACTCAGGGTCAAGGGTTAATTTGATCTCTCATGACATTTACAAGAACTAGAACCTAGCCCTGCTAAAGAAGAGCAACATTCGACTTGAGTTGGTAGACTAATCCATCACCGTTCCCTTAGGATTGGTGGAGAATATTGTGACCACCATTTGTGGGTGGTCCTACTCTGCTGATTTCCTTGTCATCCATGTGGAGAACTATAAGGGGAACTTTTCAATCATAATGGGAAGAGCCTGGCTAAGCATGGTGGATGCAAGACTAGGAATCCAAGATCTTTCCCTTGAAATTTCAAAGGAAAATCCATTTGAAAAGATCAAGAAGAAGTGTGTTCCATGCATCGCATACAGCGACTTAGGGTGCAACTGTGTGCAGCAACTATGGTCAGCTAAGTAGACATCCATTCAAGCATGTAGTCAGTGTACCAAAGAATTGCCAGTTCAACAGTGCCTGTACGTAGCAGCCACAACTCAAGAGGGCACCTAGTTGCTGAGAGCTGATCCTGCTAGTAGCACATTATGCATGGAACCATCTAAGGGGCTTGTACAAGCCTATGTAGAAAGCATGGATGAAATGGAAGAGGTTCATCAACAAGTCTCCATTGTTGATAACCATGATGACTGGGGAAAGCTGCAAATCTCTGAAAGCTTCAAATAAGAGCCCCTAGAGCTCAAGTCTTTACCGGCCCACTTAGAATATGCATTTTTGCAAAATGGGAAGCTAGTAATTATCAATGCCACCCTTTCTCCTGAACAAAAGAAAAAGTTGCTAAAGGTGGTGAACAAATGGGATGCTACGTTTGCATGGTCATATCTTGAGTTAACTAGAGTTGATCCTAGGGTCTGCCAACATCAAATCTATATTGACCCTTCCATGAAGCCACGATGGCAACCACAAAGGTGGTTGAACCCCAAATTGAAACAAGTCATCAAAGATGAAATCGAGTAGTTGCTCAAAGCAGGGTTCGTCTCTTCCATCGCTAATAGCGAATGGGTTAGCCCACTCATTATTGTGTTGAAGAAGGATGGCAAATGGAGGGTTTGTATAAATTTTTGATTGCTCAACATGGCTACCTTCAAGGATCACTTCCCACTCCCATTTGTGGACCAGGTGTTGGACACCATTGCAGGGCACCATTATTATAGTTTTTGGATAGTTATAGTGGCTATAACCAAATCCAAATTTCATTAGAAGACCAAGCCAAAACAACTTTCACAAGTCCATGGGGGACTTTCGCATACAAGAAGATGCCTTTTGGCTTGTGTAATGCTCCTATCACTTTCCAACACCTTATCCTCAGCATCTTCCACCAACAAATTGGCAATTGGGTAGACATCTTCATGGATGACTTCTCTACCTATGGGGCCACATTCAAGCAAGCCTTGGACCATCTTGAGCAAGTTCTGAAGAGGTGTGTAGACACTAATCTGCAGCTCAATTGGCAGAAAAGCCAGTTGATGGTTCAAGAGGGCATTGTGCTAGGGCATCGTATCTCACAAATAGGGATTAACATAGATCTTGAAAAGATTAGGATCATCCAAGGAATCACCTAACAACCAAGCATTGTAAAAGACATTTGGTCATTCCTTGGCCATACTAGTTACTACCAGCGCTTCATTGGAAATTTCTCAAAGATCATCAAGCCATTGGTAGAACTCACAAAGAAAGATGCTCTGTTCATCTAGACCAAGGAATGTGAATCTGCATTCCAAGCACTTAAGCAGAAACTCATAGAAAATCTAGTTCTATGGAGCACCTTATTGGTCCAAGCCCTTTCACATTATGAAGGATGCATCCAATTATGCCTTGGGAACTGTTCTTACACATTATGATGATCAAAAACATCCATACTATATCCACTATGCAAGGCGTAGCATTGTGGGTACTCAGCTTAACTACACCACCACTGAAAAGGAGTTGATGGTGGTGGTGTTCACCTTGGAGAAATTTCGACACTATGTGCTCGGGTACAAAGTGTTTGTGCATACTGACCATAGTGTTATCCAGTTCCTGATGAACAAACCAATGGTAAGCCCCTGCATCATCCAGTGGCTAGTGATTCTTCAAGAATTTGACCTCACCATGGTAGATCGGAAGGGAACCGAGCATGTGGTTGCTGACCACTTGTCTTTGTTGCAATGGGATGATGTAGAAGAGGGGGAGCCCCTTTCTGACCAATTTCTAAACAACCTCCTCTTCATAGGCATGGTTGATTCATAGGTGTCCAAAGCATCACATTGGTTCAGTCACATCTTCACCTACCTCACAACTCAGGAGTTGCCCAAGGAGTGGGACCATCGGCAGAAACAACAATTTCTCCATAAGGCCAAGCACTTCATGGAAATCAATGGCCATCTTTATAAGGTATGTGTAGATGGCCTAGTCCAATGGTGTGTCCCTGATGATGATACACTACATGTCCTCTAAGATGCTCACGAGGGCCCTTATGGGGGCCACTATGCTGGATGCCACACAGCCATTAAGATCTTGCTTGTAAGATATTACTAGCCCACAATGTTCTGGGAAGCACAATGGTTCGCCTGCTCCTGTGAACAATGCCAAAGAGACGGTGGGATGACTACATAGATGGAGGGACCTCAATAGTGGATACAACCACTAGAGCCCTTTGACATTTGGAGCATCGACTTCATGGGGCCCATCAAACCCTTGTCTAATGGAAAGGCATACATCATCATAGCTGTGGACTACTGCATAAAGTGGGTGGAGGCGGCTGTGGTCATTGACTATTCTTCAAATACCGCCACACGATTTGTCCAATAGCAAATCGTCAATAGGTTTGGAGTGCCACATGCACTCATCTCAGACAATGGGACTCATTTTACGAGTGTCACTTTTTAAAAACTCATGAAACACTTGGGGGTCACCCATAAATTCACAACACCCTATCACCCCCAAGCCAACGGGCAAGCCGAGGTCACTAATAGGGAGATCACCAAGATCCTCACCTGAACCATCAGCAAATATAGCAGGGATTGGAGCATCAAACTTAATGATGCCCTCTAGGCCTATCACTCTGCTTGGAAACTTCCTTTCAAATATTCTCCCTATGAGTTAGTGTACACAAAGTTACCAAAACTTCCAATCCAGGTAGAACTCTAGACACTATCCACTACTAGTGACTTAGGTCTTGACTTGCTTCTAGCACAACGCGAATGACTTATCAACCTAAGTGTGCTAGATGAGAACTGATTATTAGCCCTATCTTCAAATGAGATCCACAAGGCCTACGACAAAAAACGTTACGATCTTAGGATTTGGAAGGTCACATTTAGATGTGGAGACAAAGTGTTGTATTGGAACCCCACATATGTATCACAACCAACCAAGTTTCAAACATTGTGGGAGGGACCTTACATTGTCTTTGAAACCTTCCCATCTGGGGCCTTGCTCATCAACAAACTTGAGGACCTCACATGGACGCAGTTGGTTAACCGGCAGCAACTAATACCTTTCCGTGAGCTCCACCAAACTAGTGCTACCACCTCATCATCACCGAGACAACCTCATTCCATCTTTCACATCTCCTCCTTTCGGCCTAGTCATGGGGGAGACCATCTTCCATGCTGATCCATTCCACTATGCTCCTCACTATTTTTGAAATTTTTTGTTTTACACTTTTTTGCTTTTCAACATCATTCATACATTTGCCAATTTTTGATAATTTTTCATTTCTTTAATTATTTTTCCATTTCTTTGATGTTTTTTATTTTTAAGTATGTGTGTGTTTCATTCCCAATAAATCACTAATAAATTGTCTTATTGTTATCAGGTTTGGCACGGATGGTTTTCATTGCAATGGGTCACTAAAAATAACCACTTATTTTACCTCGCTCCTATCCTGGCATGGGTGTTATTGGTTTTTGCATCTACTTTCACCTCATAATATCGATAGTGAGTTCACATCATCCACCCATTCATCCACTCCATGGTTTTTCAACTCTTGGAAACATGCAACCCTATTTCACTTAAAAAAATTATAATTAATGTGTGACTTGTGTAGTTCTTAGACTCAGGGATGACCCATTGGTTTGAATCAGGTGTGACTTCAAGGGGAATGCAACATTCATCTTCCTCTTCTAGCCCTTGGGTAGCGGGAGTGCCCTTATGGATTTCTTTCCATTCCAAGTCCTTCTCTACAAGGAAGCTCCTTGGCAGTTTGACGTTTCATGGTGTGGTCCTCATCCAAAATAGAAAAAAAAAAACAAACAACAAAACATGAGGATTCAAAGCACATCCCTTGGTCGAATGCATGAACACAAGCATGGGTCTTTTCATGGTGTGGTTCCCAAAAAATAAAAGAAAACACAAGAATTAAATCTTAACCATGTGGGAATTCAAAGCACACCCCTTAGATCGCTTCTCATGGGCCACAAGCACTAGCTATGGGACTCCCTCCGTCCCCTCTAACTTGGTCCCATTTCACTTCCTTCCTCTCATGTCTGTTGGAGTGGTGATTCTCTACAGGTGCATTCCTATCCACTTGGGGGATGGACAAGTCTTCTCATGTTGCTGCGATGTCACTGGATGTGGGTGCTTTTGGGTCTAAACTTAGCCAAGGTCCTATTGGGTTAGTTAACCAAAACTTCACATGGGGTTTCATGTGATCGATAATTAGAATTCCACTCTCACTCCTCTCTCTCCATCCATTTCTCTCCCTGACTCACCTCATTGTCGGTCTTATGTTTTGATCGTTTGTCATGATTCCTTTGAACTTCTCATGTTGCGACAAGTTCTCATGGATGGGTGTATTAACTTACGATCACCATTCCTTGATCCCGGTGTTAGGGATATGCAAGGGCTACGAAGGCTATTGCCTACTCTATGGAGGACCTACCTGCATATTCTTTGTGCCGTTTGTTAGTTTTCCATACTCGTGGTTGTTGGTGGCTTGTTTACATGTTACCCATCACTCGATTTCTTTCCCACGGAGTTCTTTCTCACCATGTTTTCCTAGTTTTGACTCTTTGTCTAGCTCAACCCTCCTTCCTCTTGTCCTTAGCCATGTTTTGGATCTCTCACGCTCTTCAACCGTCCCAATTTGGCATTTTAAATTCATCTTTTTGGGCTTTTTATGGGCTGGTCAACACTGGTCAACAGGTGCGACACCTTGTGTATATGGGGCCATGTATATGCAGCCCCCTATGTATACATGGTCCCATCGATGCAGCACCCAACCCCTTTATATATGGCCATTGTACTTTAGATTTTCATTCATTTTGCAAACAAATTGGGGGGAGATTTTGTCATTTTTTTTGCCTAACTTCTTCCCAAGCACCTACATTCCATCGCACATCCGCATCAACCAATCCTTGCCCTATTAAGCACCTAGAGGTATGCTCTCAGTCGTGGGGGGTGAAGCCTATGTGAAATTAATTAATTAATTAATTAGTTAATTAAGACTTTGCACCTCAAAGGAAAAGAAACGAAAACAACCGTTTAAACTCCAACTCATCCCTTGTTGTTTTTGGCTCTAACCCATGAATTAATACTTCGGAGGATTTAATGCCCATGCCAACAACATAACTTAGTTGAACTAAGAAGGTGTATAAGGATCATTTTTGAGCTACTTATGCATAGTCTAATGGATGGTTATGTTTGATTGTAGATGGCACCCAAACTGAGGCATCTAAGGGGTGAAGGACCATCCCAACCTAGGGACAAGCATCCACGAACGGGAAGGGGTAGAGGCATGTAGCAACTAGAGCACGCGGAGGGCTCTCATGCAACTGGCCCCCTCCACAAAGGACCTAATGTGGAATCTATCCATTAGATTCCTGAAGAGGAGATGCCCAATGAGCAATTGTAGGGAGATGAAACTCTGGGGATAGCACCAAGTCTTGAGGTCACCCTAACCTAGGCTTGTANATTGGCGTAGCATGCTATCCCTACCCATTTGCATAATTTTTTCATTAGGAAAGGGAAGGGGACAGCTTGCCTTCCACGTTCACTTTTGGCAAACCTCTTTTCAATTTCTAAGAATACCAGCTATTNAACTAGTGGTGAATGGTACCTAGGAGAAACCTATCTCTTCTAGACAAATTGGCAACTGGGGTCTAGAGTAAGGATTAAAGACATTTATGTCTCTTAATCTATAGTGGCAATAGCACAAGCTCTAGGGTTTCCAGAGACTGGAGAAGATGTGGTAGAGATCCCAAAACAAGCAGACCCTGAGGTAAAAGGGGAGTGGATCTGGTAGTGCTATGGGGTAGATCGCAAGGAGTTTGGCACCTTAACCACCACAGAGAGGGTATACTCAAAGATCACGTCTTACCATCTAAACCCAACAGTAAGACATAGTAAAATCATGGCCTTCTCCGCCCATGCCTGTGCCACCTTGAGTGGAAAATTTCCAATGAGTCTTCCATAGCTGGTATTCTTAGAAATTGAAAAGAGGTTTGCCAAAAGTGAACGTGGAAGGCAAGCTGTCCCCTTCCCTTTCCTAATGAAAAAATTATGCAAATGGGTAGGGATAGCATGCTACGCCAATGATACACTCCANAAATTATGCAAATGGGTAGGGATAGCATGCTACGCCAATGATACACTCCAACATTCCCCGATTACCTCATGGCATGAAATGATGAAAGATAGGACTCCTGCCACTATGAAAATACAGGAAGAGCAGCAACCACCTCCACCACCTGCACAAACAACAAGGTCAAGTTTGCAAACTATCGTAGAACACATCCACGAAATTTGATAATCACTCTTGAGCTAGCAAGAGCAATTTGGTAGGACTGGTGGAGGGGAAGAACCTTCAATTTATCACCCTGTAATGAGCCACTGTAATGAGCCACTTGGAGCAAGTGGCTCGATCAGTCAGTTTTTTAGAAAGAGTAGGGCTGGTGTTCTCTACTGCCCGAACACAACTGCTAGCAAGAACAAATCCTAGCATCTGAGAGGTAACTATTTCAACCCAACAGCTATTTTCTGAGATTTCAAGGAATGCTGCTACCTTCTCGATACGCTTGGAGGATGATGAAGGGGTGACAGTCCTAGTGATGCAGCACCAAGGACAAGAGATTGTAGCCAAAGTGGTTGCTGATACAATTGCTATGATTCTCAACGCACTAGTGGCACTTGTACCAAATGTACATGGGCTTCAAGATGTACAAGCATCTGCTGGAACTTCATGTAGCAGGATTGATGCAGCAAAACATGAAGAACTATTGGACTAACTCGTGGGAACTAGGCAACTACTTCTAGATGTCTTTGACCTTCCGAATAACATAACTACAACCAAGTCAGAGTTGCTTTCAGCAAGGGGTAAGAGCCTTGTTTTGGAAGGGCAAATTGAAGTTACTCAAGCCACTTGTTAATGCTTGGCAATGGAAGTCACCCAGTTAAGAGCCCAACTTGTCGATCTACCTCTCCTCAATCGTGAGATCACCAAAGATGAAGATTTTCAATAGCTTCAAGTTAAACTTCAAATAGTTGAGGATGAGAGAGAGTTGGTGATCTTTGATAAGGCCTTGGTAGATGCACAGACATATCATTTAGATAAGGACTTGGTAGTGGTTTTCTAGGAAAACGTTAGGTTGACCGCGGAGGTCCATCACCTGGGTAATGTTGGTGCTGAAAACAAGCACATGAAGAATTTTATTCATCAACAGTAGGAAGAGCTAGCTAGGGTGAGTGCTAATGTGAGAAGGTTGGCCACTAAGAACTAAAATCTATCCATGGAGGAGGTTCGAGCCTTGCAACAGAAATCTACCATCGAAGTCGCTGCTTGGAAGAACAAGGCCCTGAAATTTGAAAAAATCAAGAATCATTACAAGGACCAAGTGGGATTGCAAAAGGAAGTAAATGAGAAGTAGAATCAAGTCATAAAGGCCAAGCTAAACCAAGCACTCCAGCAACTCCAAGAAGGAGATGAGGTATGGCAACCTATCTTTGATGGGTTGAATGCCTACAATCAAGCTGAAATCCACCTCAAGGAGTTGCAGATTGAAGAAATGACAAAGTATATCGAGCTTGCCAACCTTCGCTATGTAAACCTGGCCATGCTCATAGCTGGAAGACCGTGGTTCGAATTGGAGAAGCAAGTGGCCACCTCGTATTCTTTATATAAGGGCAAGTTCCAAGCACACAAAGTGACAAAGAAAAAATTGGAAATAGCAAATGTGGAACTCGAGGTTTTCCATACAAGTTTTGAAGGACAATGTGCGGTCGCGGAGAACTTGGCCCATCAAATGAATGACCACTAGAAACTAAAGATATCAATCCAAGCATTTGACATTGAATGGAAATAATTCGGAGCCTGGTTCGTCAACTTGAAAGAACTCTTCCCGACACTGCCATGCCCTTGGGAGGTTCTAGTTCTAGCACACATCGGTGAAGCTACCTGGACTGTGAACGATCCCAGAAGCAAAGAGGAAAAAATGAGGGCCCTCTTAGAGGATTTTTAGCTACCTCTAGAAGTGGAAGCAGCTGTGGGATAGCCATCATTTGTGCCATCGGCGCCGCATGGGCCAGAGGCTAGTGAAGGTCCATCAGAACCGCTGCCACCAGGGACAGTGTGATCTTCTTTGGTAATTTTTACATCCTTCTACATAGCAAAGACTCCAGGACTGATAGGGTGCTCAATTGTTTCTCTAAACACTGCCATTTTTGTAATTTTTCCTTCTTTGTACACTCAGGCACTTGGTAAAATTGATGTTGTGTCATGTGTGTGTGTCAAGTCATGTGTATTGTAAATAAAAGTCCATACCTTCTAAATTGTAAGAGGAATTCAAGGACAAGTTTTTACTCAGTCGTGGGGATATGATGAAGTGTCATCTGGTCATGTGTTTACTAGGCCATGTATTCGGGCCTATAAATAAGAGGGCTTCCACCTCTCTTAGGTACCTTTTTGTTAGTTTTAGTGAAGCTCTTACAGTTTGTTCCTGCAAGAGATAGAATATTTTCCAAGTGCCCATAGTAGGTGTCAGAAAGGTATCCAGCTCTTTATTCGAGAGCTGATGTACCTAAGCCCATTGGCGTGAATGGAAATAAAGATGAGCTTTTCAATCATTCCTTACAGCAATTGGATTTAGCTATCTAATGCATTTAATAGTTTAAATATTTCTATGCTTTAATAGTCCTTAAGTTTTTCTTGTTATTATTTTAATTGTCTCATTTATAGTTCGTAGGAACCATAAGTACGACCATCTCAAATATAAGCCCAACGCTTGGTAACCCAGTGACGCTTAACATCTGGTAACCTAGTAATGGTTAAGGGGATGCTCAAGATGTGCGTGGAAGATGGGATCAGATACTTATGCTATGAATAGTTGAGATATATATTAGGATAATCATAGATTATATAGTATTTCATTCTTTACTTCCCATACCTTAATTAGACGCCAAAAGATAAAGTAAAAAGCCATAAAAATTAGTTGCCTCAATCTCAGTTACCCATTGCCACTAGAATCCCATGAGTGAGGTTGGGAAGACAACGACCATTCTAACCAAGGGTTTGCTGGTTAAGGTCTGGTGTATGCAAAGTGCTTACAGTCTACGGAATTCGACCAAGTCGTGTGTGAACGCTCGTGATTCGCATGGTTGGGCGTAGGGGTACCTAGCCACTCATCAACATGCAACAAGATCTTTTTTTTTTCTTAGGAGAAAGATTAGCATTGATTAACACTAGCTTGCCATTTTTTAGAAATGAATACTCCATGCTTCTAGGTAGAGTTTTCAATTCTAGGGGCTCATATTTGAAATTTGATGAGTGGTGAGGTACCACTACGCTCAACCATACAAATACGAGCATTTCACACACAATCCGGTCAAATTCCAAGGATTAAGTACTTATGCACCCTTGTGGAACAAGGAAGGGTTGGTTGATTGTTGTCTTCCCAAGCTTACCTATATGTCACGATTGTATGGCTAAGTAAACTTGAGGCATATGATTTTTATAGCTTTTATGTTTTTATGTCTTGTGCTAGTAGGGCAGAAGAGAGGTAACTAAATGACTAATTTAACTTAACTACTCATTAACTAAGTTCTAACTAATCATAACACGAACATCCATTCCCACTTGTCGTACACATCATGAACCACTGCAACATTGCTGGGATTACCAAACGCTAATCATTACTGGGTTACCAAGCATTACACGCATGCTCGAAGTGGTCGTGCTTATGTAATTTAATGATTTTCTTAATTGATCAAAATGAATTGATGTGCCAAGAACAGAAATATCAAGTGCATAAAATAAAATCAAGGCATAAGAAAATAAAATAAAAGAAATGCATAAGAAAATAGATCTCAAGTGCTGCAAAGATGAATCAAAGAGCTTGTCTTTATTTCCATACACAAGGTGTGCTCAAGTACACAATGCTCAAATAAAGATCTATCCATACTTAGACCTCCTGCTGTGGGCACTTGGAAAATACTCTAACTTTCAAATAGACTACAAGATTTTTACTACTTGAGTACTAAAAGACTTTCCTCAATTATGTGCCTAGGCACTATATTTATAGGTTTGGGAGAAACTACTCTAATAATTAGAGTAACTACTCTAATAATTAGAATAACTACTAAAATAACTACTAGAGTAACCACTTTAATAATTAGAATAACTGCTAGAGTAATTGCTAGAGTAACCACTCTTATAATTAGAGTAACTGCTAGAGTAACCGCTAGAGTAACCACTCTAATAATTAGAGTAACTGCTCTAATAATTAGAATAACTGCTAGAGTAACTTCTCTCTTCAAAAATTTTAGGGATTTCCAACTCTCCCTAATAAGTATCATTAGGTTCATCATGGAAGAGTTGGCGATGAACTTGCTCTAGTTCATCCATGCCTTTAACATAGATGCATGTTAAGCTCTTAGATGGTTCCATGCAAAGAGTGTTGCTTTCAGGATTAGGTGTTAGCCACTAGGTGCCCTCCTATTTTGTGGTTGCTACATATAGACACCTTTGAATTTTAGATTCATTTGCATATTGTCTGCATACTAAGATTGATGTACTTTTTACATACTAGAGTTTCTGCACATAGTTGCACCCTATATCATTGTATGTGATGCATGGAACTCTCGTCTTCTCAACTTTTCCAAATTCATTCTCCTTGAAAATCTCCAAGGAGAGGTCTCTAATGCCCGTTTGTGCATCAACAGTGCTCAACCAAGCCCTTCCCATAATGATTGAGAAGTCCCCCTTATAGCTATTGATCTTGATCACTAGGAAATTGATAGGATAGGACCACCCATAGACAATGATCACAATGTCCTTCACTAATCCCAAGGAAATAGTGATGGACTAATCTACCAATTCTGAATGAATGTTGCTCTTTTTGAGAGAAGGTAGGTTCTAGGCTTTGTACATTTCATGATAAATTAGATTGACACCAGAACCTAAATCCAAAAGAGCCTTTCATTAATCATTCCTAATGATATACAAGTAGATGAGGGGACTTCTAGGATTAGCTCTCTTTTTGGGAAGGTTGCTAGCCTTGATCCAATCAGAAACATCATGGGTTAACATGATTGTATAGATCTTGGGAGGTGTTTGGTTTTAAGGGTTTTCAAAAGAAATAGATGAAAATGATGAAGAAGACACAGGGAAACCAACCACATGAGTTAATGAGGACTTTGTAGGACTATTGGTTTGGAAGAATGATTGTTTACAAGGTCTCACTTTCAAAACACTTGGTTGTAGAGTCAACTATAAGTTAACAACCTTGGTAGCATTACATTGTTGTAGGTGTGTGAGAATTTTTCCCTACATGGATGGAGCAGGTAGTAATTGTGTTGAGGATGGAGGGGCATGTGTAGAAGGATGAGGAGGATGATAAGGATATGGAGACTTCCCTCTAGATAATGGAGAATGATCTTTGTAGTACTTTGGAGGGTAGTAGTGATGTTGGAATGAGGTGTGACTAGAAAATTCATGCTAAGACATGGGTTGCTGAAAATAGTACCCATATGGATCAGGCTATCTGTAAGGGTATTACTGCCTAGGTGATGGCATTTCCCATGACTATGGATACTATCACTGATGATATTGCTAATATGATTATGGTGGAGCTCCATTTGGTTAATAAGCTTGTTATTGTTGGTGGAATTGCTTTGGATTGCCTTAAGGATAAGGCAATCTTCTACGTGCTTACCTTCTTGCCAGCCTAAGATTTAGAGCATACATCCTTGACTCTTGCAAGTGTGACATAATAGGGCAACATTCATTAAGATGTTCATATTGGCAGATGTCACATCCACCATCATCATTGGACTCTGACTCCATAACCTCTTCTACTGTAGTAGCCTTGTGCTTACCCCTTTGGTAGACATGTTCAACTTCCTTCCTTCTCCTATGATCTTGATCACTACTTTGCTCTTTGGATTTTTTTTTGCAATTTTCAAAGTAGTTTGGAATTTTTCATCAAAAGATTCTTACATTTTGTCCACCTTCGCCAAAATTTTCAAAACATATTTTTGAATTGATAAGGTTTTTCATTATACTACTTCATCAAGTGATGCCTCCCCCTCACTATCCTAGAATTAGACCTCCCATTTTCTAATGGAAGGGTCCCAATTATATTCCTCAACCCTTTTTCATTTCTTCAATTATTTTTCTTCTTTTGTAACCTACTTAATGAGCCTTTGGATCTAATGGGATCTTAGTTTTGACAATCTTCCTTGGGCATAGACCCTAAGAGTTCTTCTCATTTCTAATCAAAGCCCATCTATGATACTCCCGCTGAGAATAACCATGGCTAGGACATCTATGCAAAAGAGTATAATACAACCTCATGGCTGCATTTAAAGGTTCATGTGTTCCTTGTCACTAGCCTTGGATTTTCTTCCTTAGGTTAGACACTTGAGAGTATGTATGATATTTTTCATTCAGCAATTCAAGCATCATACTTCATCTACTAATTGATTCTAGCTCCAAAGATTAGTACTAACTTTTTACTTCTTTTATGAGTATCATTGGAAATAGCTTAAATTTCTGCCAATCATTTTTTATGTTCTACAAGGCACAGGCATTGTGAAAGTTTTGAAGATGGATCTGTGGATATAAGTTATATTCCCTCTCAAATATAGGGATATTATTTATATCCAACCCCTTCATTCTACTATCTTTTATATGCATGGTTGGAATTTTCATGGCCTCTACAATGTTTAGCATACTTCGAGTTACAAGAAAAGGCTCATCATCATCATGATTTTGATTATTGATGAGTGGCGAGGTACCCCTACACTCAACCATACGAAACGAGCGTAGCACGCGCGATCCGGTCGAACTCCGCAGACTAAATGCCTAAACGCCGCAAGGAACACTTGGGGTTAATTAGTCGGTGTCTTCCTAGGCTTGCTTGTATGTGTCACAGTGTATGGTTAAGCAAGTCTGAGGTATATGATTTTTTGGTATTTTACAGTTTATCTCCTATGCTAAACGGTGAACGGGTGAGAAACTAAAACTAACTCTAACTACAGCACTAAGTCCTAACGTCAGCATTCGTTCCCACTTTCCGTACACATCCTGAACTGTGCAACTGTGGCTACCAAATGCTAATCATTACTAGGATTACCACACGTAACACACGTGCTCGAAGCGGTTGTACCGAGGCACCTAACTAACCTTAGTGTGACAAGCAGCTGATTCCTTGACTAGCCGTACACATCCGTAAATGAGCGTAGCATGCGCGATCCGGTCGAACTCCGCAGACTAAATGCCTAAACACTGCAAGGAATACTTGGGGTTAATTAGTCGTTGTCTTCCCAGGCTTGCTTGTATGTGTCACGGTGTATGGTTAAGCAAGTCTGAGGTATATGATTTTTTGGTATTTTACAGTTTATCTCCTATGCTAAACGGTGAAGGGGTGAGAAACTAAAACTAACTCTAACTACAGCACTAAGTCCTAGCATCAGCATCCATTCCCACTTGCCGTATACACCTTGAACTGTGCAATTGTGGCTACCAAATGCTAATTGTTACTGGGATTACCACACGTAATGCACGTGCTCGAAGCGGTCGTACTGAGGCACCTAACTAACCTAAGTGTGAAAAGCAGCCGATTCCTTGACTAGATGTACACATCCATAGATGCTCGTAATCAAGTCATACTTGTCCATATTCTAGGAGGTAAGGGTGAGAGAATCTACTCGCAATGAGTAGCCGATTCCTTGGCTAGCCGTACACGTTCGTCAACGCTCGTAACCAAGTCGTACTCATGCTGTGTTACTAGGAAAGCAATAAATAACATTAATTAAACCTATCCATGCACTGCAAGGTTTATCCACAAAGCTCGTCTTTATTTCCGTACACAACTTGCGTTCAGGTACAAAGCTGCTCAAATAAAGAACCGTTCACTTGGGGGACTCCTACTATGGGCACATGGAAAATATTCTATCATTGGGGTGATCAATTCACCAGAGCTTCTCTACTTTATGCCTAGGATTAGAGATGAGGGGAGTGCCGCCTCTTATTTATAGATTTGGCAGTAGACCATGATATCGCGTACGCAATATCGCAGGGGATGCGATATCGCGTCGAACGCGATATCGCTTATGCGATATCGCGGCCTATGCAATTCGCGTCTCATCATATCCCCATGACTGAATGAAAACTCATCCTCAAGTTCTTTACAATAATATCAGGTAGGTATGGGATTATTGAGGG
>MNCI01032007.1:131138-207727 GCA_015680685.1 Gnetum montanum | reverse complement strand
AGTTGGGAAAGTCTCCCTTGGGCATAAGTCCCAAGATTTCTTCTCGTTTCATTTCTTAGCCCATCCACGATGTGGTGAAGTTGATCCCTCTTAGCATACCCATGGCCCAGGAAATGATGTAGCAGTGTATAGTAACAGGCCATGGCAGCATCCAAGGGTTCATAAGCACCTTGTTTCCAACCTTGGATCTGCTTACGCAAGTTGGACACTCTGGAGTACGTCTGATATTTGTTGTTGAATAGTTTGAGCATCGTACTCCACCTCCTGATGGTTTCTGGTTCTAAGGACTGGTACCAGCTCTCTGCTTCTTTGATGAGTGTCCTTGGGAAAAACTTGATCTTCTACCACTCATTATCTATATTTTGCAAGGCACAGGCATCATGGAATGCCTATAAATGATGTTGAGGATTAGCGTTGTATCCCCCTTCAAAACGTGGGATATTATTTATGTCCAAACGCTTGATCCTACTATCCTTTAAGTGCCTTGTGGGGATCCTAACTGCCTCTATGATATCTAGCATGCTTCAGGTTGTGAGTAGGGGTTCGTCATGATCATCCCTATCATGACGTCTGTGATGTCTTCGTGGTGGTTCCCTACTCTCCCTACGTCCTTGCCCTTGTCCTAACTCCTCTTGACCTTCTTGTCGAGGTCTTTCATCTTCCTTACTTTTACCCTCCCCTTTATGTTCATGGTGGCTGCACCTGGATGTGGAAGGAGAATGTGAATGGTGAGATGAAGGAGAAGAGGAAGGAGATCCATCACCATGGTGATGATTCTTACCTTCTCTTCAGCTGCTTCGGCCCCGATCGTTGTAACGATCTAAGTGTCCGTCCTTAGTGTGAGTGGTTGTTCCTGCCATGAACAGTTGGTGCTCACGAGGATCAGAGCCTGTAGCATGTATAGTTGATTGAAGGCCCTGATGCCTAACCTTTTCACCATTGTGAGGAGGAGGAACGTCATTTTCTAAGAAACCCATTATGAGGGGTTCCTCGTCTCCTATTTCACTAAGGACATGGGGGACCTTGCCCTTCAACAATGAATGTTGGCTCTCTTGCCTTTCATCCCAAATACATTGGGCATTCGTGGGATGATAATCCCTTGTGTCAAAGTTATCCAGAATGTATTCCGCAAATAGCTCTTGCATGCCAATTTGTGCTAAGGCATGAAAAATCATGTTAGGGACTGATCGATTCGGGGGTAACACAATGTTACCTTGCGAATCTCTCCACCGCAGTTGTTCATCTTGGTGAAGAATAAAAGTAAAATCCGGCACATACTCATCGGAATGAGTATATGTCACCTTAGATTATTTAGGACATGGCTAGTCTGGGTTATGCGTATGATGCTGACTATCTTCTGTGTTATCCTTAGGTGAGTTAATTTTGTGAGAAGAAGCCATTCTAATGGTGTGCTGTTCACCATTATTTATGTTCTTAATTAACTAATTAACTCGAAGGTTCGTTAAAGCTCACAATGATATGAAAAATTTCCTAATGTTCTAATTGATGTAANTACACACCCTGAACTGTGCAACTGTGGCTACCAAATGCTAATCGTTACTGGGATTACCACATGTAACGCACGTGCTTGAAGCGGTCATACTGAGGCACCTCACTAACCTAAGTGTGACAAGCAGCCGATTCCTTGACTAGCCATACACATTCGTAGATGCTCGTAATCAAGTCGTACTTGTCCCACGTTCTAGGAGGTAAGGGT
Organism: Gnetum montanum; assembly: GCA_015680685.1. NCBI lineage: Eukaryota > Viridiplantae > Streptophyta > Gnetopsida > Gnetales > Gnetaceae > Gnetum > Gnetum montanum. The sequence goes on along the minus strand of MNCI01032007.1, from coordinate 206,010 downwards.
GAGAGAATCTACTCGCGATGAGTAGCCGATTCCTTGGCTAGCTGTACATGTTCGTTAACGCTCGTAACCAAGTAGTACTCATGCTACATTACTAGGAAAGCAATAAATAACATTAATTAAACCTATCCATGCACTGCAAGGTTTATCCACAAAGCTCGTCTTTATTGCCGTACACAACTTGCATTCAGGTACAAAGCTGCTCGAATAAAGAACCGTTCACTTGGGGGACTCCTACTGCGGGCACATGGAAAATATTCTATCTCTGGGGTGATCAATCCTCTAGAGCTTCGCTACTTTATGTCTAGGATTAGAAATGAGGGGAGTGCCGCCTCTTATTTATAGATTTGGTGACGGACCGCTATATCGCGTACGCGATATCGCAAGGAACGACGTGATATCGCAAGGGATGCGATATCGCGTCGGATGCGATATCATGTATGCGATATCGCGGCCTGTGTAATTCACGTCTCATCAATTATGCCTATGATGTCCTCTGCTATGCCTTCATTCATGGTGAGGCTTATGATCATTGTTGTCTCACTTTTCACCTCCATCATGCTTTCATCCTCTACGATTTTGATCAAACTCAAAAGAGGAAGAAAGGGATGTAAATAAAGAGGTTGAATAGGAAGGAGGACTATCAACACCATGGTGTCTGCTACCTCCTCTCCGCTTGTCATGAGCATGGTCATCAGATTTATCATCATCATGATGCTTACCTAAGCCCCTACCTTGACTTCTACTTTTGCCTAAACCAAGATTATTAATAGTGGATTGTAAGTAGAAGTTCAAGCCCCCTTCATTGGAGTCAATGGGTAGGGAATCTTCATGTTGAGAACCCCATAGGAAGGATCCTCATTGTCCTTTTTGTTTAATAGGAATAAAGGATTAGTGAACTATTTCCCCTTCGTAGTTTCATGGCACTTCTCCTGGTGCTGATCTCTTTTGCATTATGTTTTAGTGGTCCGATAGTCTCAATAGTTATGATCCTATACAACGTATTCTTTGAGAAGTTCCTAGATGTTCAACCTCTTAAGAGTTTGGTGCATCATCCTAGGAATAGATCAGTTAGGTAGCAACACGACATTTCCCTCCATGTCTCTCCACCATAGCTATTTATCTTGATGTAGGATGAAGGTGAAATTAGGCACAAACTCATTTGGATGAGTATACACTACTTTGAATTCTTGGGGCACTAGTGATTTTTATTCATCATGCCTATGAGAAGAAGACATTTTCACTTAGAAGAAAAATAATAGTGTGCTTTAATGATAATAATTATTACTATTCGAATGATTATGGCTTTAGGGTTCAATTTGACAATCTTAAATAATTTTCACTAAGTCATAGATAGCATACATCACTAACTAAAAGTCCCTGACAATAGCACCAATGATGAGAGGCAAGTAGATCCTATGCCCAACCATATGAATCACAAGCATTATGCATGATTTGGTTGAATTCCAAGGACTTCTAGGTTTTAACATACATTAGTCTAGGAGGTGAATCAATTGTTGCAATCATTATCTTCTTAGTTACACTTGTGAGTACAAGGGTATGGTTAAGTATAACTGAGACATATGATTTTTATCATTTCATGTTCTAAGTCACCTAAGAATAAAGAATAAGGTAATTAATTACTAAATTAATCTAACTAGTTAACACTTAAATAATCCTAACATAAGCATCTGTTCCCACTTGCCATACACATCCCAAACACATATAATGCTACCAGGTTATCAAACATTAAGTGTTACTAAGATTATCAAACAATACACATATGCTCAAAGTGTTTGTACTTATGTGTTTTAATTAATTGTTATTTAATCTAGCTATTAATTACTTGATTACTTAAAAAATTAAAGGAAATTACTTTGAATATTAAATAATATAAGAAATAATTAATCTAATCCAAGTGCTACAATATTTGATCGGAAAACTCATCTTTATTGCCACACACATTGAAGTGGTCAAGTACAATAATGCTTGAATAAACATCCATACACTCTTTAACTCCCACTATGAGCCTTTAGAAAATATTCTAACTTTCAAGTGAAAAAACTACTAGAGCTTTGCTACAACTTATGAAAAAAATGCTATAAATTTGTTGCGAGGTGCACATTTATGGGCACAATAAGGTGCCCATCAACAAGTACACATCAATGGGTCAAACCCTGCATCGACGATGATGAGTGGTGAGGTACCCCTACACTCAACCATACGAATACGAGCATTTCACGCATGATCCGGTCAAACTCCATAGACGGAGTAGTTGTGGTATCTAGATAGTTACTCTTAGATCACAATTCACTATCTTCCCACTTGGACTAGTATTGGATTTGTCACATATGGTTTAGTCCATAGTGAAGTGTATGATGTGTTCCTATACTACTACTACTCCTGGATATGATAGAAAATAATATCAACTAACTAGGAGAGGGAGAGTGTGAGAGGGAATCTAACTAGCCTAAGTGCGATGAGCATCCATTTCTCAATCATCCATACACATATTGGACCTCATGCATGACTACCACTAGGATTACCAAGTGTATGGCCTAAGTATGCTACTGGGTTACCAAGTAGTAACACTTGAATCTCGTGATTAAGTTGTACTCATTCCACGTTACTAGGAGGTAAGGGTGAAGAGATATTAACTAAGAAAGTAGTAAATAACAATAACAATTAAATAAATAGTTAATTAAGCTAAGTGGATGCTACAATGATGAAGTAATCTCAATCTTTATTGCCGGTCATGTGCGTGTCCAAGTACGTCACACTCAAATAAGGATGTCGTACAATTACAATCACCACACTACGGGCATGCATTGGGAGACAAGGGTTGAGAGGAAAACTAACAAAGAGTCTGTAAAAAACTACTGAACTTAACTTCTAAAAACTCCAAAAGACTCCTACTAAATCTTCCCACTTCTTATTTATAGATGAGAAAGCAGGCTGCGAAATCGCGTACGTGATATCGTGTCTAGGCTATGATATCATGTCCACGATATCGTGTATGCGATATCATGGGTGTGATATTGCAACCAATAAATTCATGACTCATCATACCCCCATGACTGAATGAAAACTTGTCCTCGAGTTAAAGTGAGAACAAGCTCCATTGATTACACAATGGATAGGTATGGGATTATTGACTAGCGAGAATGGGTTCATGCTGTAGAGTGGAATCAGAACAAAATTGAGACACAACATAGAGAATGTAAAAGAAAATCATATAGCTACAAAATTGATGGAACTCATGTCGTTCCTGGTGGCAGTGGCTCCTCCATGGGTGCCTTTCCCTTATCTTATGCTCCAGGTCTTGGGATTTTATGGCATTGAAGTATGGCCTAGAGTTTCTCCTCTTCGGTTCAGGGATCTTGTGCCATCCATGTGAATGTTCTGATGTTTGATGGAGTCAGCACCTTCCATGGGCAAGGTAGTTGCGGAAACATTTTTTTCTTTGACATACCAGGCCACAAACACCTACCGTTCCTCCTCGTAAGCTCTGGCTTTGTCTCTGTATTCTTGAAAATCTACAAGCCGTCGAGCCAAGTCTATTGCAATACCTTTTTGCTCCTAGTAGCTTGCTTTAATCATCTTGAGTTCAGAATTTTCAACCTATAGCTTTTGCAATATCTTCTTGTATTCTGCAAATTTTGTTTCATATTTTATGTAGGTGATGGCTACCTATTTCTCGAGCTCTATTCTTGAGCACCCTGCTTCTAACATGGCAAGGTTGGCATACTGTAGGTTTGCCAACTCCATGTATTCTGTAAGGTCTTGGATCTGCAAGTCCTAGTTCTTAACTTCCACCTGGTGGGAAAATGCATATGTGTCCAATATGGCCTACCAATTAATGTGTTGAGAACTAATAGTGTTGATGTGGGCCTTGGCCATATGGATCTCCTTCTCGATGATCTGTTTATACATCCCCACCTGGTCCCGGAAGTGCTCCTTTAGCTTTTCATGTTGTTTAGCCTCATTCTACCATGTGCTTATTTCAATAGCTATCTTCTAATGGATGGTGTGTACCTCCTCCATCAAGAGGGTTCAATTTTTCTTGGCTAAAAGGTTCATGTCCTGGTTGACCCTGATGTATTGTTCTCGCAATTGTTGAAAATTTTCTTCAAAAACATTCTTTTGCTTCTCCACAGAGGTCAACCAAAGGTTTTTAGCAACAAGTTTCTTTTTTTCCTCTTGTAAGGCCTTGAGTGCCTTGGTATGCACATAAGTTTGTGCTTATGCCACAAAGGCATCCAAAAAATCCTTCTAATTTTCTTCTGCCACCTTCTTATTCTCCATTAATAGTTTGGTTAGTTTCTCAGTTTTGAAAGTGTCCAGCTGGTCTACGGGAAAAAACTGAGAAGGGTCCTGCTGTGCTACTTGTAGGATCACAAGCCTTTCTTGTAATCTTTGCACCTCTACTTTAGTGTGCTCGGCCCTCATCTCTGTCAAAACTAGCTTTCCCTTGGTGGAAATGAGGTCTGACTGGATTGCTGTAACATCCTGTGGGATGTCGAACAAGGACGTCATTACTTGTCCTGTTTGTAGCAATCGGTCAAGTACATCCTCATGTTTTGCAAGAGTCATAGAGGTTCTAGCCAAATTTTGAGCATCCCATGCTCCTGTAAGATCTACCGGTGGCACAACAGGTACATTGAACAATTCTTTAATGTGATCTATTACCACTTCTGTGGTTCCTGCTACATCCTGGTGCTGCATGAACATCACCGTGGCCCCTTCACCAGTTTCTAATTGCACTTGAAATGATGTAGTGTTCCCTGAGATCTGTTGTGACCAAGTGCTCTTCCCTCCTCCTGTATGGATGGAAACTCCACCCCTTGCACAATCCAAAGAAACTATGGGTTGTATGGTATCATTGATGATGTGGAAGATATTTGCATCATCACAACTTCCCCAACTGACCGTCTCAGTGATGGCCCTGAGATGGCTCATTGATGGTCTGTAATCTTGCAATGGTGGTGGTGGTTGATCCTACTAGCTCGTGCTAGGCCCTACTTATTGTTATTGGCTGGGTCCCATGCTTGGAAGTTGGCTGGGTCCTACAAGTTGAGTTGCAGTTGGCCCTGTTGTTTGTTCCTTTTCTTATTCTAGCCCTAGTGTCTCACCAGTGATTTTTCTTGCAATTGGTGGCTTTAGCAGTTCAGCATATGAAGCATTTTTGGCTTTTTGGAGGAAATCATTGGTGTATCCTCTGATACCAGCACATTGGCACAGCTTTTTGATAAGATAAGGGAAGGGCAATGCAAGCTTCCCTATCTTTTGTTCTTCAAACCGCCTCAGGATCTTGGTAAAATATAGATGAGGTAGGCTAGCATTAACCTTCCCCATCAACACTACACATCCTCTTACTACATATGTTGAAATTATTTTTAAGCCCTTTTTGGGGAACAGGTTATAAGTCCCTATTTTGAAATAGATCCTCTCTTCCATCGTCAACTCCCCAAATGTCTTATCTTCCTTGCCATATGCCCTTTCCAACCAAACTCGTCACACATCAGGGTCTGAGTGGGTAGAAAACTGAGCAACCTTTGGCCCTATATTCGAAAGGTTTAATACTTTCGAAATGGCTGGAACAAAGAAATCAACCGTCACACCACAAATGTTGACCGTGGTACCTTGTTCTTTGTTGTGCCAGAATTGGTAACGTTTCCCTTAAGTACCAGGCACCACTTTCAGAGAGGATAGGTCATAATGGAGACCCTTTGAAGTGGTCCCTAATGACCTTTGGAGAAAATTCTTTGAAATATCCAAAGTTTAATTCCACAATCATTGTAGTGAATATGGACCTTTCATGAATGGCCTGAACACCATCCTAGGGCAACGTGAGATGTTGTCCCTGTTCAGGTTCTTTCATAGCTTCTCCTTCTGCCTGCCTTGATTGTACAGTTGCAAGGTCCTCTTGGTGGATACTAAATGATTATTCCTCCTAATCTGCATGTTGTCCAACAGGAACTTGTCCACCTCTCCTAGGTCGTTTACTCCCACCTTGAGCAGGACCTTCCTGTTGTCCATGCTTCGGGGCCATTTGCAATCACACGGGGCCCATCGTTAGTAAGGTTGTTACCAAAGTTAGGCTATACCTTACTACTTACCTTAATGAATTTGTTTTATCTCTGTATGATATTTCCTAAAAGATTATAATATTTAATCCTCTTTGCTTAGGTGGTTTCCAAATCTAGTTTCCTAGTAAAACTAAGGGGATGAAATTATTTTTGGCACATTTATCCTTAATGTTATAACTAATTACCCTTGATAATGTCCTTCGGGTGATGAAAATTCGAAAAATGTTATGCACTCTTCGGCATGTGCCCCTCCCCCATGACTAAGCTGAACACTCCAAGTTCAAGTAGGTTCAGATGGGATGAAAACCAAAGGACCAGCGAGTGAGATATAGGTATGAAAGCAAAGGACGGGCAATCGCAAGTTGTAGAGAGAAATTTGAAAAACTCCCTTGCGTGAATAGCTAAAAATCATGTTAATTAGTGTGGGGGTCACGTATATATATATTTTTGTGATGCAATATCGCATACATGATATCGTGAACATGATATTGTGTCAACCGCAATATTGTGTACATGATATCGTAGCCTATCAATGTTAAGGCACTATGGAATATACCGAATTTTTAAAGATTTTTCAGAAGTTAATGATGTAAAATAAGGACATGTGGACAAGTGTTAAAGGGTTCTAGGGTAATTCAACTAATTCTAAAGGCACAAATAAGTATGACAGTGTGGAATTGATCAATAAGGGCCTCAAGTGGTAAGGGAGAGAAAAAGGCTATGTGATGATGCATAGGAATGTTCGAATCGGAGGGATAGTAATAAGGGAAAGAATATCATGGAATATATGCTGAGGGTAACAGATGGTGTGTGGAAGATGTGTTATGAGTGTAAATTACAAAAAATTATGCAAGTGGGTCCTCCCCAAAGCAGGTTTCAACCTATAATGCCCTTGCGTAATCACACTTAAAAGTGTCCATAGGCACTAGAAGGGTTAAATGTAATCGACACTGGTTCCGCAAAACACACACATGTAAGTATCACCAGAATGAGGTAAGAATTCTACGCTACATAAGACATGAGCTATAATTACATGAACAACAAAATGAGACAAACTACAAAAGGAATTGTAGAGATTGGGACATGAGGTAACTGACCTAGGGCATAGTGAATTATGTGTGTAAAGTATGATTAATGTGTCATTAACCTGTCATTACAAGATCAAGACCAAGTCCATTCCTTTGATCAGTGACACCGCATTTTTTCATCCCATGATGAGTGACTATGAAAGGACCAAAACAACAAGGCGTACGATCACTTGGAATTTTGTTCAAGGGAGGAGTGATTTTTGTTTTGTGGCACTTTTGTTATATATATATATTTTGATGAATGCTAACTCCAGAGAAGCTGCCAACCTTTAGGAATGGATGCATGCCTTTCTAGTGGGACCCCCTAGAACAGCATGAGTGCCTTTTGATTACTCTTACTCCCATTTTTCATTAGATCTACAAGGATCTTGGTACAACCATGTTGCATGATGACTCCCACAGATGTCACCAAAGAGAATCCGCAAGTCCCCTTGATGTCACACCCTAATCATTCCCTCTTGATCCATCCTTCTTCATTCTAGGTACAATGAACAAAAAAATAATTTTAAGTTTTAAGAATATCAAGAATATCACTGTACCTGCAAACAAAACCTCTTATTTGTAGAATGGATGAGTGGGTGTCATGAGCTCACTATCCAAATAATTGATCACTCGCAAGAATATCACTGTACTTGCAAACAAAACCTCTTATTTGTAGAATGGATGAGTGGGTGTAATGGGATCATTGTCCAAATAATTGATCACTCGAGACTTGATAACATAGAATACACCTCAACCAACGAGCCACATGAGTGTTTTATTCATAGATGAGATTACTTATAAAAAGATGAAAAAGACAAAAAGACAAAAAGATAAAACAAGAAATTGAAAAATGAAAAACTGGAAGACAAAAAATTGTAAAATTAAAGAAAATGGAAAATATTTATTAATCCTTCTTGTTATTAGAATGGGGAATATCCCCATAACTAAACAGTTGAGCATGGCAAGGATTAATAAATGAAAGATGATGATCCTTGCATGTTGGAAATGCTGAAACTTGGTCACACTTACCCCATTGGGGTTCACACACCTAATTATAGTAAACATAGTGGGGCAACTTATAAGATGTGGTTCCTGGATAAAGAGTTGACCCACTATGATACTTGGGACCATAAGATGATATGAAAGGATCAAGATGTTGCTCTCCATGGTTGTATTCATTAATCCATATGGTTGTTGGAGTGTTAATTGGTGGCCCTGATGAAGTAACACGGGGTGTTAGGTTCGATGAGAAGGGTGCTCCATAGTGTCAAACTTGTGCTGAGTTGGAAAATGTAATGGCCTTGGAACTATGTTGTCCCTTCCTACGGTCATGTCTAAAGAAGGGGCACTTTTGATGTTGATGAGGTCTCTCACTGTTGTTGGCAATAGTAGCACAAGTAACATTCATGGGTTCTTGCTATGGTGCAGACACTTTAGGAACAATTGGTGGCAATGTAGGAGGAAAAGGATGAGAATGTTGAAATTTAGGAGAAGTGTAAGGTACACAAGGCAGTGGTTTTGTTGAAGACATGGGTTGATAGTATTGAGGATAATGATAATGCGGTGAGATAGAGTATGTTGAACTAGTTGTGGAAACAAGGTGTTGGACTAGATAAGCATTTAGATTCGAATAATCCGAAGGGTGTCTCCAGTTTAGGGATGGTTTTCCCCATGATTGGGATTGTTGCCATTGTGATTGAACACAGTATCTCTGTACAAACCCTGGGTGTAACGTGCTTCCCCAATGCTCATATAAATGTAACAAGATTGGGTATTAGCCCTTGGGATGATCATATAGGTAAATGTTGCATTCATACATATGATTGGCAGTTGAGCCCTTATCTTCCTCATCCCTTCTTTCCGATTTTCTAATGATACTTTGTCCTGCTTCTCAAGTCATCAAAACTCTATCGCCAATAATATCAATATATTCTCCACACTTTTTATGCATCCATTCCAACATCTTATTGATCTTTGCCTCAACTTCCTCTAATGATTTTTGTATTGGCAAAGATGGTTCTTCCTCCTTGAGATTGGTTGATTTCTCCTTTTTATGATTGTGGACCTCTGTTAAGTTGAGATTTTGGTCCCGTTGATGTTTTTCAACACTCTCCCATCTATCCATTTGTCCTTATTATTTTGCTACCTGCTTAATAAGCTCTTGGAATTGATGGGTTTGTAGTTCGTATAGTTGACCTTGGGCATACATCCCTATGGTCTCTCTTGTTTCATCACGGAGCCCATCAAGGATATGGTACATTACCCTTTCCTTGGAGAACTCATGGCCTGGACAGTTGTTTAATAGTGCATACTATCTTTCATGTCCAAGGGTTCATGTTGTGCTTGTTTCCACTCTTGGATTTGTTTCCCCAAGGCTGACACTCTTGCGTAGGTTTGATATCTTTCATTAAAGAGTTCTACCATTATTGGCCAATGTCATATTGAATTTGGTTTTAACAATCTACACCATACTTTTGCTTGGCCAACGAGTGTCGTAAGAAAGAGCTTAAGTTTTTGCCAATCATTATTAATGTTGTTCCATGCACAGGCATCGTAGAGGGCTTGTAAATGTTGTTGCGGATCTAAGTCATAGCCTCCTGAGAAATTGGAAAAGTTATTTAAATCAATCCTGGGTAGGCAGCTCTCTTTACAATGCCTACGGGAGATTCAAACAACCTCTTGTATTTGCGTTAGGCTTGTGGTGGCTAGCAGGGGTTCATTGTCATCGAGTAAGTTATGCTTTTGTGTGTTTGGATGATGCTACCTTTGTTTATGTTTATAAGAAACCCCCACCTTGGATTGCATACTCCAATCTTCATTATCATATAATTTGTTGGTTCTCCAATGAATTGCCTCACTAGATGTGGCATTATCATAGTCTTGTAGGAGAGGCATGATTGTGAAATTATGTGTGAATTTGTATGTGACTTTTTATAATTATTTCTCCCTAAAAGATATATTGTTAATTCCTATACAACGACCTTGTATGATATAACTAATCTAGATAACTAGCACCGTCCCTAGCAACGGTGCCAATGATGAGTGGCGAGGTAGCCCTACACTCAACCATACGAATACAAGTGTTTCACGCACGATCCGATCGAACTCCGTAGACAAACTAGTTGTGGTATCTAGACAGTTACTCTTATATCATAGTTCGCTATCTTCCCACCTGGACTAGTATTGGCTTTGTCACGTATGGTTTAGAGTGAGGTGTATGATGTGTTCCTATACTACTACTACTCCTGGATATGATAAAAAATAATATTGACTAACTAGGAGAGGAAGAGAGTGAGAGGGAATCTGACTAGCCTAAGTGCAATGAGCATCCATTCCTCAATCATCCGTACACATCTTAGACCTCACGCACGACTACCACTGGGATTACCAAGCGCATAGTCTAAGTATGCTACTGGGTTACCACGTAGTCACACTTGAATGCTCGTGATTAAGTCGTACTCATTCCACATTACTAGGAGGTAAGGGTGAAGAGATATTAACTAAGAAAGTAGTAAATAACAATAACAATTAAATAAATAAATAAGTAAGCTAAGTGGATGCTGCAATGATGAAGTAATATCGATCTTTATTGATGATCATGTGCGCGTCCAAGTATGTCACACTCGAATAAGGATGTTGTATAATTACAATCACCACACTGCGGGCATGCACTAGGAGACAAGGGTTGAAAGGAAAATTGACAAAGAGTCTCTACAAAACTACTGAACTTAACTTCTAAAAACTCCAAAAGACTCCTACTAAATCTTCCTACTTCTTATTTATAGAAGAGGAAGCAGGCTATGATATCATGTCTAAGCTTTGATATCACGTCCGTGATATCACGTACATGATATCATGTGTGCGATATCGTAGCCAAAAAATTCATGACTCATTGGATGAGATCATGACAATGAGATCCCATCGATGGGGTTGTGTTGACAGTATTCTGTTGATGTAGCCAATCCATGATGCTTCATCAATAGCCTTTTGATTATAACTACCCAACACTCAATAGATTTAAATTCATATGTAGTAGATAAAATACATCGTCAATATCAACTTTATTGATTCAAATTTGCTTTTTACCTTTTTCCATATTTTTCAATTTTGTTCTATTTATAGCTTTGACTTCAATTTTCATAGATTCATCTAGGTCTTCAAATAATTCCTTGTTGCCTATAATATGGTTAATACAAGCACTATTTGCATACCAATTAAATTTCATCATTTTTTCTAGCTTCAATAGTCAACAAATATTTTCTTTTTCTTCACTAGAATAATTAGATTCTTATCTTATTCATCAACAAGCTTCTTTTTGTATTCAAATGCATAGTAACCAAATCTATAATAATGATGGTCAATATGTGCTTTACCTTTACCTTTTTGAAAATTAACTTTGCATCTTTCTTTAAAGTTGTCCCTATTTTAACACTCACTTTAGCTTTGACTTTCTTCTATTCTATCACCTCTTTGACTTCCACTGCTTTCTTTTGTTGAAATCTCTCCCTTTCCTGATGATTTTTTTCATCTTCAATGGGCAAAATTTACTGCATTTTGAAACTATGCTACAGAAGCTTCTAAATATAAATATTTGTTCTTGTTTTATTAATTCTTTTCCATATGCCAACAAAGAACTGTTACTTTATTCATACACAATATTATTAAATCTTTTTTATTCTTCAATTATAATAACAAGATCAAACTCAAACGTAAAGAAATCTTAAAATTTTTCACCTACTTTTTTTTTTTCAAATAACTCTTCTCCTCTAATTTTATTAACATAGAGAAAAAAATTTCACTTCAACTTTCAAAGTATAACATTTATAATGTTTCAAAATCCTTTTTAACATTGGCAAACGTACAATTTTTCAATCATTTGCTAAAAGATCCTATGTTGATTTTGAATTTATTGCACCTACCGGATAAACTCATCTATTCTTGTATAACGTAAAGAAGTGTTGTACAATCCTTGTTCGATTTCAGCCTCAATTCATCTTATTAACCCTTTCTAAGGGCTTTAAAAGGAGTCCAAATCTATCCAAACTGCTTCGACGTCTTCACATAATAGCTGAATATGAAAACCCCAATCATCATCATTTTTATTCTTCATCTAAGAACCTATTCTGAGATTGCGATAAATTCAATGCTATTGTCGGATACCACTCTGTTGGATTGAATGGTGCAAAATACACCTAAAACCTAAAAGGAAATAAAATGCTTGAATCGCAAAATCAATTGAAAACTTTCTTTCACTTTTATGTATACATAATGAATTGATACAGGAGAACTGAAAATCAAACTCATTGACAACCTACGATTACAGTCTTTTTCCAAAAACCTACGATTACAGTAATCAAACTGACCCATAACATCAACTTTAACTCATAATTCTGAACAGACAGGTCACACTAATATGTATACCCCGACTGCTCAAACAAAAATAAAAAACATCAAATTTTATGTTTTACAGGTTTTTGGGCAGTGTCACTGTATGGGATGTCTGTAATCTAAGAAACAAACATCGCGCAGAGAAGACACAAATCCACGGTGCAACCAGAAACCTAAATTTGGGAAATTGCAATCAAATACTGATGTTTCGAATGCGAGACAACTACAGCTTTTTCGTATAGCAATCAGCGATTATGCATAGAAGCTCACCTTCATCACAAAGAGAAACTAACAAAGAAAACGTTGCAAAGGCAGAGTGCTCCACTGTACTGCTGGGCCTATATGGCGCCCGCACAACTAGAGATTGAAGCAAAGCTTCTCGAACAACATTCGTGCTCTGCATATAAAAATCGATCGTCAAGAAATTAAGCTCATGTAGTCATCATTCAGAGAACAGATTTAAACTCACTATTCTAATATCGAACCATACACGTTACCTTAGTCAACATAACGTGCAACATTTGATCAGATCCTATTTCAGAAGAATACGCGGTTACAGTGTGGAGACCATGATTCTCAAGAAGAAGAAAAAGATTTCTGAAGGCAGGATTCTGTTAGCAGATCTGACAGCAAAATATGAAATGAGATCAAAATAAAGAGCAATGCACACGAATCTTTTATGTGAAAAAACCCAAAGTGGGGAAGAAAAACCACGAGCAAATGTAGAAGGATCTTATTATCAAAAATGGGGATAACAACCTTCTCTCTTCATCATAAGGAAAGATCAAGAAGAAGCCTCTCTCTCATGCAATAGGAGAAGAATGTAAGAGTGGGATGGAAAGGGGATATATGTGATGGATCTGAATTGAGGGGAGGGAGGTCCCTTTTATATTGGTGAAGGGGCCCTTAAATAACTAATGATAACCACCCACTATTTTAATAACTATAGCCTAATTTTATCATGATAACCATGGCCTAAATTTATCATGATAACTATGGCCAACAATCTCCCACTTGGAGATTTCGATTGAGGATCAATCATATCTCCACACCATCCTTTCTACCTTGACATTCTATGTTGCTTATGCTTTTGCTAGGCCATATAAGGATCTACTCCAGTCAAACTTGTCCATGTTAATTGGCTTGGTTAGAACATTTGCAAGATTATCCTTGGTGTGTATCTTCTGCATATCCACACTTCCATCTTCTACTAGATTACAAACAAAGTGAAACTGTACTCCTATGTGTTTTGTCCTTGAATGAAAGGTCGGATTCCTTGCAATATGCAAGGTGATCTGACTATCACAAAACAAAGGAATCTTCTCTTGTTTGTGTCCAAGCTCCTCCAATAACCTTTGAATCCAAATTACTTCCTTGCAAGCTTGTGTAGCTACCATGTATTCTGCTTTTGTTGTAGATAATGCTACTACTATTTGCAATCTTGATATCCAACTTATAGCTCCTCCTACAAGTGTAAACACATAGCCTATAGTAGATTTCCTTTTATCTGGATCACCTACTGATGAATCGTGGTTTGTCAAGTACTGATATCAGACCCTTGTTAACCAGATCATGATATCGGACCCTTGTTAACTAGGTGCTGATATCGGACTCCTGTTATCGGACCCCTAATATCTGATGAGTCCCAATATTAAACCCTTGATATCACGTACGCGATATTGTGACCTGACAAGTGATATTGCGTACGCAATATCCCGGTTCCCGTGTGAGCTTATAAATACACAATGGGGTGCACAAGAAAGTCAATAGTCAATTTAGTGTTAGAGTAGAGTTTTTTTGTCATTTTTCCTCTCAACCCTGTTTCCCTAGTGCATGCTCGCAGTGTGATGATTGTAATTGTATGGAACCTTTATTCAAGTGTGACGTACTTGGACACGCACATGACTAGAAATAAAGATTGAGATTACTTCATCATTGTAGCATTGACTTAGTTTAATTATTTAATTGTTATTGCTATTGATTTCTTTCATAGTTAATATCTCTTCATCCTAAACTTCTTAAACGCAGAATGAGCACGACTTAACCATGAGCATTCAAGTGTAACTACTTAGTATCCTAGTAGCGTACCCCAGTGGTAGTCATGCATGAGGTCCAAGATGTGTACAGATGATTAAGGAACAGATGTTCATCGCACTTAGGCTAGCTTAGACTCTCTTCACCCTTTCCCTCTTAGGTTAATTAAAATTATTTTTCATTGCCTCTAGGAGTAGCACTAGCTTAGGACCACTGTAACGATGGAAAATGTCGGCAGCTGGAAAATGCCAAACAAAATTCCGTGTACACAGTTTTGACCACGGATCCGTGCTAGGGCTATGCTGGAAAAATAAATCCGCGGTGCCCTGAACGGTCTTCTTGATCAGACAGGGACTTATTAAATCAGTAAACCGATGGAGATTGTGAATATTTCGTGGATCGATTTGATTTGACGAGTTGCAAAAATGAGGGGAAAACAACGTAGACGAATTATAACGATGATAACGCTAACACGATAAGCGGAGGCAGACATGAGAGAAACGCGTGGTTTCAAGATCTACGCTTTGACTTGAAGAATAAATATTTTGTATACCATGTTACAATGGGGAGACCCCGATTACTTGATGTGAGGCAAACACAAAATAATAAGAAAACTGTCCAAGCAGAAGTACAGAATGAAGTTTGATCTACCTCGTAGGCCAGAGATGGGATGCAAGGAAGGTCAAGTACTGACGTCTATCGATCAACTGCTTCTGATCAATAGAAACTCACAAACCACACCAGATGATCTCTTGATCTCTGATCTGCTCCTTTTTCCTTAGGTAGTCTTTGCTCAAAACTGTCGACGATCACCAATGGAGAAAGTTGTGTCTTCACCAAAGGGGTAATCGCTCCTGCTGCCAATGCTTAAGCAAAATATGCTCTGTCTTTGTTGAAAGATAGNGAAGATCGTTGACTTGACTGTCCTTGTAATAAAATTCGTGACTACGCACAATACGCGCATTTGCGTATTGTGCGTATGGATGACTAATGTGGATCAGGCATGTTCTCAGTTGATTTTGGGCTACATTACGCTGGTACGCATTGCGTCGCGTGCGAGAGCATAATAAAGCACAAAAGTAAGAGACTCAAGTTGCTTTACGCTAGCTCACGCTGCCGAGCGTAGTGAAGTGTAAACAAAGGTTAACTTGGCGATGGATTACGCTGCGTACGCTGCGTTGTGTAACGAGCGTAACTTGACCTGTTGCGCTTCCTTTGGGTCCTTTTTGATGTTTTTGGAGCTCATTACGCTACTTTGCATAACAGAGCGTAAATCTGGCCTTGGACAAAAGACTTAGCAAAATATACGAGAAGTCGCATATTACGCTGCTTAAGCCTCTCTAGATGTCGAAGTAAGTCGCCTTCTGATACTAGACTATGTTGAACAGAATCACGCTAAGTGTCATTACGCTACGTCACGTGATACAGCGTACAAAGATAAAACATAGTGATATTGGAAATCTGCAAAGGAAATCGAAGACTTGATGCTACGCGTCTCTTTGCCTTACTCTGCCTTGTTCTCCCTTCTGGAATTCAGACATGTATTCTTGCCTGATCGTGAATCTTTGCCTGAGGCTGACTCACAATTTTCACGGTGTTTCAATGGCCCCTCTTTGTTGACGGTTAGAGGGCTTGCCCGAAAGACGTCAACAAAGAATACGAAACACTGGATTGGTAAGAGTACCAATAGTGTCCATCAATGGCCACTCAAGTGTTGCCTTGTCAACATAGAAGAGCAAGGATGGAGGGTATGAGAGATAAGATGATTTGGCAGGAAATAGGTTCGGGGAAGACTCAAATGAGTTAGGATGGCAGAAGTATGGAATACGCTCATTGAACACACAGAAACGTATGCATATTTATATTAACAGGAATGCTTTCAGACGAGCATAACACATCAGTCTGAGATTTCTCTGTTACAGACTATAGCAAGAATGCTTGCAAAAGGAGCACAGTGCGTCGCTTTTGCGATATCTCTGCTATGACATTTAATTGCATTGNCGTCGCTTTTGCGATATCTCTGCTATGACATTTAATTGCATTGCACTAGTTTGTGGACTTGATGGCAATGCGAGTGCGGAAAACGGGTGCTTGCGTATGTAGCTTTTGCATACAGGAAGCAGATGGTAGGGGTGAAGCGGATTAAGAGCCAAGGGTAGGGTCACAAGGGGAAGAGGGATGCACTTCTAAGTGGACAGGCTAACCTGAGCAGCAATTTCAGAACGTTGTTTGTACTTTACCGCTCAGATGAACGCACCTTTGAACGACGTCCTCGAAACAAGTAACTTGCAACCACAAAAGAAAACAGAGGATGCCATTGTCTATGCGAACTGGAGGCGAGGTTGTTGAAACAAGTGCTATTAGAGGCAAGATGAAGTGATCGGGCCATGAAGGAGGAACTGTAGCATGAGGCCTGAATTTTCACCCTTAACGCTCGGCCCAGCATATCGCCGCCAGAGAACATCAGACTCAGTGCATCTGACTGGTTATGCAAAGAACTGGGCAGATGAATCTATGAAGCCAATGCCTGATAACGATGATGAGCGGAGATCCCCAAAGCCGTAGTTGATGTGCACGCCTTTGGGGCTCCGTACGGTGAAACTAACCTCTCAGAAGTATCACCGCTAGAATAAACATGGTAATGGCACCTCCGAGGGGTCAGTAGTATGCCCTTCGGCACATCCGAGGAATCAGTAGGATGCCGGTGGGGTAATGACACTGGGACTGTCCCAGCATCCCATCCCACGTGTCTTGCAGCTGCATGGAGATAATCACGCTCGCTTGAGTTGCATGAGAGCGGTTTGTACATCCCAGTTTTAAGTCCTGGGAGACTGTCATTGCTGGTTTTAAGTCTCAGCAGACCATGGTCCCAGTTTAAAGTCTGGGCAGACCGAAAAACGCTAGTTTTACGTCGTAGCGGATGGTGGCGGGGCTGATTTATGGTCTCAGCAGACCGTGCTATGGATGTTAGTTTTATGTCATGACCCAGGGACAAGTCTGTTTTGGTTTTATGTCTCAGCAGACAGTTACTTACCTTTGTCAGTTTTATGTCATGACGGACAACCGGTGCCAGTTTAGCATCGTGGCGGACGCATGCAAAAGATGCCAGTTTTTCGTCTTGGCGGACCTGTACAACATTGCCAGTTTTACGTCGTAGCGGATGGTCACAACTTGCCAGTTTTGTGTCATGGCTGATTATCAGTACCAGTTTAGCGTCATGGCGGACGTGTGAGGGGAGTGTCAGTTTTATGTCATAGCAGACGTTTGTTGCCAGTTTAGCGTCGTAGTAGACGATCGTTGTCGTACCTGATATTCACACTGGAGATGCAACTATATGTAGTACCGCTTCAAATATATATGATTGACAAGGTTTGATAACTTTTTGCTGTCGGCATCCGCTAACTTGAATGCTCTGCTGCTATATGCATCAGTCACCAAGAAAGGGCCCTCCCAGTTTGCAGAGAATTTGCCCACTAGTTCACGAACAGCCTTGAGAACTAAATCTCCCTTCTTGATCGGACGCTGCTGAAGATTGTGACGATGCTTTTGCCTCTACTTGTCTTAATACTTTTCGATTGTATCAAGCGTCTGTATTCGCTTCTCTTCTACTGAGTCCAAATCCATAATCCAGGACTCAGTGTGTTGAGCCTCATTTATAATCATGGAGAGAACCATTCTCAGAGAAGGAATTTGCAACTCGAGAGGCAGCACTGCTTCAGATCCGTAGACTAGGCTATAGGGTGTACTGTCTTTAGCCTTCCTACATATAGTACGATATGCCCATAGCACATAGAGGATTTTTTCTTGCCACCGTCTCTTGTTGCTGTCGAGCATTTTCTTGAGCAGATTGATGATGACTTTGTTTGTTACTTCAGCTTGACCATTCACTTGTGGGTAGTAGGGCGAGGAAAAAGATTGTTTAATGCCAAGGCTATCACAAAAGGATTTGGTTTCCGTACTACTAAACTGTGGTCCATTGTCGGTCACGATAGTCATCGGGAGACCAAATCTGGTTACAATGTTGTCTAAGATGAAATGGCAAATCTATTGAGATGTGATCTTCCTTAAAGGAATAGCTTCTACCCACTTCGTGAAGTACTCAGTTGCGGTAATTATGAAGCTGTGACCTACGGAAGATTTCGGTGTGATGGGACCTATGATGTCTAGTCCCCATTGTTGAAATGGCCATGTTATCGGAGTCGTATGTAACTCTGTAGGTGACACGTGTATAAGGTTTGCATGATGCTGACATGTGTCACAAGTTTTAACCTTTGTCAGGCAATCTTTTTCCATGTGTGGCCAGTAGTATCCTAAGTGACGGATTTTTAGAGCCATAGCCCGTGGTGCTACGTGTCCTCCGCATAGTCCCTCATGAACTTCGCCAACTATATGTTGCGCTTGGTTTCTGTCGACGCAAGTAAGCAGCACTCCATCAAAAGAGCGTCTAAAAAGAGTATTGTCTCCTATGATGACGTATTGCCTAGCCCACTTGCGGATCGCATCTTTCTACGCGCGTGTTAATTCAGGCGAAAGCTCGCCCTGCAGGAGGTAAGTTTTAATGTTGTCGTACCATTATGGTGTGCTTTCCTCGAGAAGAGAAGATATTTACTCTGCCTGAATGATAGGATCTATGCATTCTGTTATTAATGCAGGACAGGTGTCGAACAAGTGTGAGGGTACGTTCAAAGCCAGTGTAGCCAGCGCATAGGCCAGCATGTTATCAGCGCATGGCACGTGTTGGGCATCGATGGTTGTGAACCGCTTTAGAAGATCTTTAGCCATATCGCAGTAGGGCTGAAAATGTGCAGCCTTGCAGGCGTAGACTCCTATGATCTGATTGATGACAAGCATCGAATCACCCCTAATCGCCAAATGTCGAACATCGAGTTCACTAGTAATTAGTAATCCCCTGAGGAGCCCCTCGTACTCTGCCACATTGTTCGTACAGGGGAAGGTCAAGCGATAAGCGTGAAGACACACATCCTCAGGTGATAGCGTAATAATGGTGGTGGCACTGCCACCTCTGGCGGTTGAAGCTCCATCGAAATACAATGTCACCTTGGGGCTTGTCAAGACAGGGCTTAAACTATGTACATGTTCGTCTGGGAACTCAGGCTCTATAGTTACGTGGTTGTTAATTGGTGACGTTACTAACTGGTCAGCTGTCGCTTGGCCTTTCGTAGAAGATTGGCCAATATAATGTAGATCAAATTCTGCCGTGATAGCCTTCCAGCGAGCTATTTTGCTACTTTCGTATAGGTTGTGCGTAATGGCCCTAAGGATGTTATTTTTGCAGATGATGTTAACTTGGCTACGGAAAAGATAATGTCTACACTTTTTTAGCGTAAATACTAATGCTAGGTAATTACGCTCTACTTCGTTGTACCTCGTTTCGTACGCACATAGAGCATGACTTAAGTAGTAGATGGGCACTTCCGACCCATCATCCCTCCTTTGACAGAGTAATGTTGCTAACATTACGTCTGAACTTGCAAGGTAAATGTAAAATGGTAGGTCCCTTTGTGGCGGGAAAGCCGTTGGTAAGCATTGGAGTTCCTGTTTTAGGCTGTCAAATGCACGCTGACAATTTTCCGTCCATTCGAAATTAACCCCCTTTTTGAGCAAATGTTGCATAGGGTGTAGCTTGTCAGTTAATCTCGAGATGAACCGGCGTATAAACTGTAATCGTCCTTGTAACCCGTGTAATTGCTTGATGTCTATAGGAGGTGTTAACTTGACAATGGCTTTGACCTTATCAGGGTCAACTCGTATGCCGGTTTCCGACACCACAAACCCCAGCATGCGTCTGGTTTTGACTCCAAATACGCATTTCTTTGGGTTAAGCCGGAGATCGTATTTGGAGCATCTTTTGAGGACTAACTCTAGGTCTTCTGAATGATCTTCCGACTTTAAATATTTAACAGCTATATCATCAACATAGTCATTCAATCTCCCTAAGAGGTAATTGCTAAAGATGTATGTCATGGCTCGTTGATACGTTGCTCCGGCATTTTTCAGGCCAAAAGGCATCATAGTGTAGTAAAAGGTGCCCCAGGGCGTCATGAACGTTGTTGTCAATTGATGTTCTGGGTTAATGCGAATCTGGTTATAGCCTGAAAAGCCATCCATGAAGGACAGAAGCGCATGCCCAGCTGTCGTATCGACTAGTTGGTTGATACTCGGTAGTGGGAAGTTATCCTTGATTGTGGCCTTGTTTAAATCTCGGAAGTCTATGCAGATGCGTATGCTTCCGGTCTTCTTTAGGATGACTACAATGTTAGATACCCAGTTTGAGTAATCGACCACGCAGATGAAACCAGCCTGATACAGTTTGGTGATCTCATCACGCACAGCTAGCGCGATCTCTGGCTTGATTTTTCGTACCTTTTGCCTAGTTGCTTTAATCTGCGGGTCTAAGATTATGTTATGCTGAATTAACCTGGGATCTAGTCCCGGCATATCCTCGTATGACCACGCAAATACCGTAATGCTATCTTGCAGGACCTGTTTTATAGAATCGTGTGTTTTCTGGTCTAGTAAAGAACCAACCTTGAGCATTTTGACCTCACCTTCATGCGTAACGATAGAAACCTCATTGAGGGGGTCTTCGGTTATGTCCCTAGCCTCCAGGTCTAGTGTGCGCGTCGACTGTTCTGGCCATTCTGGGGACGTTTCCGACATGGCTATGGTTACATCATCAAAGGGAGGGTTAATTTCTACTAGCGTAGGGTCGAATTGCCTAACTACCCTCCCGTATGGGCCTGTCAAGGTTAGAGGTGCCAAAAATGTTGTGTCCATTTGCCGACCNCGTATGGGCCTGTCAAGGTTAGAGGTGCCAAAAATGTTGTGTCCATTTGCCGACCATCCTGCAAAATCACCAAATGCGTAAATGATTAGGAGAGAGCATGACGTGGTGTTGTCGAATGTGGAAAGCTAACTGAATTTTGAATATTGTAAATAGGCTGTAATTAATGCTACCCAATTACGAGGCGATAAGATGTGGTAGTTTAACGTCATTTCGGACAGTGGCGCATGCGATATCTGCCACATTAATACCTTGATTTTCAGGTTTCATTTTAGGAAAGTCCCGCTGAATTCGGATATCAAGTCGATGATTCTCACATATAAGTAAGTAGTTTTCGGTGAGAACGAGCTGCTGGCTGTCACGAATTCAAATTCCTAACTGTTACGAAGTGAGAGAAAGAGGAGCAGAAGGTTGGAACGTGTAATTTGCAAAGGCCTGAACGTGTGAAGCTGTGAAGGTTTTGAAATTGTGACAATGGCACCTAAAGCAAAAAGGAAGAACACAAAATTGGCTAAGATCAACGAGGTGCAAGAGAATTTGGAGTGCGCTTCGTAGGCAGTGCTCGAAGTAAGGGACCCTACGCCCTTGAACCAGTAGGCCATCTCTTGCATATTTGTGTTATTCTAGCAGTGTTTATTGTTGTAGCGTTGTTCGCGTAAATGAGGGTTTTAGACTATGGACCTCGCGTTGAGACGAGGGTTTAATGGGGTTGCGCCTATCGCCATTGTCAGGGACAAACCTTGCGCTGTTGCAAGGGTTTTGGCGATTTCGGCATGGATAACTAAGCGTAATTTGTAGGTTTTCTATATTTAAACATGCAAATGTGAATCTAGATGTTGATCTATGTATTGCGTTTTCTGTACAGTATTATGCTAAAGCCTGTCTTAATCGTGGTAGACATCGTTGGGGTTCTATGCTGCATAAACCCGATCGTGCCTAATGTCCCACCCTCGCAAACTCGGTTGCATGGGAGGGCCATATGATTTTGAAAGGGTGCACTGGAGTTTATGCAGTTCTTACTGCGTAACTACAGCATTATTATATGGTCTAATTTGTCAGGCGATATTGCTGGTGCCATTCTGGAGCACCTGCTAGTGGGTTTCGTGCAGGGGATCCTGGCTTTCTTGACAGACGGAGCCATTGATACTGGACATCCCGAGGACCGAGAACTTAGCGCCTGATGTTTGAGGTGCTTAAGTTGGATCTGGGAAATGGCCCAGTTTAGTTGCTACCATGCATATAACACTCTGTTCGTGGCTCTCCATGTCTCGACCTACTTCCAGAACCTAGTAGGCACTGTGTATTATTCAGGCGGGTAAGTAGTTTTGTTGACTATATTTTTGTTATATGTCTGTTGTCTAGGTTTTGCAAAGTGTAAGATAAGCCTATGTAGTATGGTACAGGTTTTTTATTCATGAGAACAGGTTAGTAGGAGATGGTGATACATTGTCATGGACCGAAACGGCAATAAAGGTGTTTACCTCAACTAGCAACGTATGCGCTGGTGTGATGGGGCAGATCGGCTTCGACATTCATGAGTACCCCACCCGCTATGCTGACGCTTTCAAGAATTGCCAGAATCTCGGGTGGCTATATGATGACTGGACCTTGGATCCGCCCCTTACCGTTGAGGACGTGCAGAGGAACCTTCCTCCATTTCCTTTGCCATTTGGACCTGGTAAAACTGCTGCGTATTCTGTTGTTACGTGGTGTAGTTGTGAATTGTGAACGTTGCGTAATAATGTTTTCGTTTGACCTGTGTCTTACATTGTTCAGTCAGGGAATCTCGAGAGATTACCCTTACAATTTCCAGCCGCGAGGCAAATACCATCCTCTTCCGCTACGACGACATCAAGGATGCAAAATGCTAGCTCGGCCACACGGCGACCCTAGTTGCGGTGGTCACCAAGATCCGAGAAGCGAGGCTAATGCATTTATTTTTAGCCGCAACTCCTGATGTCCCCGCCAGTGAAATGCTAACCCTGGTGAACTCCTTCAACGAAAAGGCAGAGTGTTTTTGCACGCGCGTGCATCACGTACGTGTAAGTTTTGACATTGACGCTCAGCTCTTTGCAGATCTTTTTGGCATCCCCTTTGACAGCCTTCCCATAGACGAGAAGGTGAAGAGGAGTCTCGACTACCAGAAGTGGCTGGAGGAGTGGGTAAGGGTCAAGAAGGAGCCTAAAGGGATTCCTTGTGAAAGAATCAAACTAGGAATCGCCAAGACAGTTTATCCCCTTTTCTGGGCCCAGACTTTCCCCAAAACGCTCTTGCAAGGAAACTTCTTTTCCATAGAGCAGACTCGTATTATGCGGGAGGTTCTAGAAGAAGGCACCCAGTTCAATTGGGTAAGCTATTTTACTGCGGGACAACGCACTGAGATGATCAGGCTTCGCAAGAAGCTCGAGTCTTGTTTCAATGTGCATTACGCCTTATTCATAGCTTGACTTCGGCGTTTTGCTGAGTTTTTGGTCGTTCAAAGGAATGGGGTCTGGGTGCAACAAGACTAAGACCAGCTATCCAAACCTTGGATTACACATATCCTCAACACTACCCGTGGGCAGGATCCTTCGAAAGGGATTGGGGAATCTCTGTCGATAACAACCAAGGGTTTGGCGGCGTCTCGACTGCGAGGCCCCGATAGTGTAGGCGAGATAATGCCTACTTACACTAGCAATGCCTCATGAGGGAAACGTTTGGCGGCGAAAATTGTAGAACCCTCAACTCGGCGCAAAAGGCTTCATTTAACTGAGGCCTCTACGGAGCCTGGGAGTGGCACAGGTCAAAGCATGGAAGTGAGAGTTCAGTGGAGTAAACCTCTGCCTAGTAAGTGTGAAAGAAATGTATTGAAATTTGTATTATGCAATGTTTACTTAGAATATTTTGAATGATGTATGAAATGTACTGTGATATGACCAGTGAAAATTATAGAGCAGCTGACCCCTGAAACAGGGGCAACGATTGTAAGTCATGGGGAAGTTGCCCCAGTTTTAGAAAAAGAGGCCCTAGCTATTAAGGTGAGCCACGCACAGACCCTTGTGCATGAGGAGGCCCCAGCTGTTGGAACCAGCAACGCATAGACTCATGTGCGTGAAGAGGCCCCAGCTGGAGGGGCAAGCGACGCACAAACGCTTGTGCGTGAAGAGGGGAAAGAGGCAGAAGATGTTGGCGGGGTCGCCATTGTTACTGGTAGAGGTAACGAGCATGTTAGCCATTTTGCAAAATTCTGTTAATAATTAGAGTTTCTAACTTGACTACGCTATAGGAGAAGAGGATGCATCCACGTCCATCGCTATGAGCAGAGCATGGAGAGACTTTCCTGACAAGTTTACCTTCATGGAAGGCGTTGTCAGTGATATGATCGAGCACCTCGAGTGCATCGATCCTGAAGCTGGTACACTATAGTTATAAATGGTGTATTTTATTGTACAGTAGTAATATGTCATATATATTGACCATGTTTGCTGTTAGGAGCTCACCTTCGATGGGACCCAACGGAGCCCATTGATTTGGACACAGTGGAGCCTCCATCACATGGGGCAGTCGTGCCATGTCACATTTATGAAGAGATGCGTAAATGTGCGTTACGCTCGACTCGCTCCTTATGGGAGAGTAAAGGCGTGAATGAAAACCTCTGGAAAAGGCTACAGAGGTCAAATCAGAAGATTGAATCTTTGACCAAAGAGGTCAGAGACCTGAAGTCATGATGTGAATTCCTACAGGCGCAGGAGATGGGTGACAAGGACTGACGTACTGCTGTTATTGACTACTCCCATTATTGGACTGCCATCAAAAATAGCGTGCAAACTAGTCGGGCATTGGTAGAGCAGCGGATGCAGATAGAGCTCCTAGCTCAGAAAAGCCAGGATTGGAGGGATTACTATGCAAGTGTGCAAGAGTGGGGGTAGAAGGAAAAGGACCACAAACATTTGTATAAGCGAGAAAGCATCGCTTATCGTAAACTCAATCCTTGCAAGTCTTCCTTGACGTCATTAGAGCATCCGAAGCCTTCAAGAAGTTCCAAGAGCAGGTGACTATAAGTGTATCCCCGGAAAGGGAGATGACTCTCCCTGGGGGCCAGACTATGGTCCCTACTTTCTTCCCTGACCCGCCTCGCTGGACTAGCGTGGAGAAAGGGAAGGTGAAGGCTGGAGCTGCCTTGGGAGATGATGTGTGATCGGACCTAACTGAGGAGGAAATTATGAAGCGCCGAAGGGGAGTGTAGTGATGAAGAGCGTCCCCCTGTGGAGCCAGTGCCAGAGTAAGGACCTCATGAAGAGGAAATTCCTCATGAAGGAATACTTCCCAGAAGAGAAGGTCCACTAGAGGACGATCCATTAGGGCTAGAGCCGGACTTAAGAGATACTAGTGACAGTGGCATTAGGGGAGATGCATAATTGTGGTTTACGCATGGTTTTATTGATTGGAATCAACAATGGTTATGCTAATGAATGAAAGCCTAGCTATGAGATTTTTGTGGTAATTTTAAATGCTATTCATTTTTGTTTTGTCTTTTGCATTTTTATTTGCAAAGCATAAGCGTAATTGTTAAGGATTTTGCCTAAGTAATGCCGATGGAATGGAAGAGCTAGTTTAAGGCCATTGCGGGCCATATGCGTAAACTAGGGACTAGTTTTAGGCCATTGTGGGCCACTGCTGGCGTTTACGTAATCCAAAACTAGTTTTAGGCCATTGCGGGCTGTCATAGGAGTCTGCGTAAACTGGAAACTAGTTTAAGGCCGTTGCGGGCCATGGCTAGTTTAAGGTTATTGCGGGTCATCGCTAGTTTAAGGCCGTTGCGGGCCATGGCTAGTTTAAGGCCATTGCGGGCCATTTGCGTAATATAGGAAGCGTAAATGATGACAGTATACAATTCTGCGTAATTAGGCTAAAGTGATTAAGCAACATGAATAGCGTATGTAAAAGAAATGCAATAGCGTAAAGAGATGGCAAGCGTAAAAATTGAAAACTTTTATAGCATAAATATGTATTGAATGAAAAATAGACTGTTGAATGCAAACGGCGATAGCTGATACAAACGTGATAATGTGCGTAAATGCCATTCTTCAACCATCAATCCTCAGTTGTCTCTTAATGGCCTTTATGTTCAGTGTTGCGTAAGGGCGGAGGGGTTTACAATCTGACTCCTCTACGCTGCCACCCTGAAATGGCAGGTTGGCCTAGGCTAGACTGTCATCATTAGTGTCGATTTGTTGAGGGATTTGGGGATAGGTTTGATCATCCGATGTTTCTATCTCCGAACCCCGTTCTTCTTCAATGTTGTTAACAATCCTGGGGGTGATTTCATCACCGCGTATTACAACCTCCCCTCCAGTGTAGGGTAGGTGTATCTCTTGGTGTATTAGTGATGAAACCACCCTCAGCTGGGCTAACCAGGACCTCCCTAAGATCAATTTGAACCTAGGCATCTCCTCGACGACTAAGAATGTGGCCTCTGTTGGGAATTGATCTCCTGCCATAAATTCGCTACGGACCATCCCTTTAACCTGAACCCTTGCCCCATTGAACAATTTTACGCAAGCTGTCGTCATGGGAGTGATCTGGTCGACTAGACCCAACCTATCCACGATGGAATAAGGAATGACATTTGTAGCTGCGCCATCATCCATGTGTACCCTCCGGATTCGGTACTGACCTACCCGAATGGTGATGAACATGGGTTCAGTTGTCACCTGACCTTTCTCAGGATCGTCTTTGATAGACTCGTCATGAAAGGTCAGCGAGGTAGGCCTAGATTGCTCAACTTCAAAAGGAAACATGACAGCATGTATCGCTTCCTCCTCTGCTGGCAAGCTTTCATTCACAGATATGGATGTAAGCATGTGGACCATAGCCTCACGGTGTTCCCGAGACGTTATAAGCAGGTCATAGAGGCTTAATGTTGTATTTTTTTGTTTGAGAGCCTGTTTGACCTACGTAAATGCGTCGAGGAGATCCCTCTCTTGGCTAGGTTGTTTATCTCCCTTGTCCTCTTCCATTCGGCCCAAGAGACGAATCTCCCGAGGTGGCATGGTGTCAGTTGGGGGGTTGTTCTTTCCCTTGCCGAGAGGAGGTGGCTGTGTTCCTGCACCTTTATCCTACTTCTGGGGTAGAGGCAAAGGCACAGAGACCAGGGGCCTAGGCTTAGGGAAGCCAAGCATAAAGTTGTCTTTTGTAGCATTAACAGATGTATCCTCCCCCTTTTGCTTGTCAGGTGATGGTTGACGATTTTGGTTAGAGGTCTACCCCTACGTGAGAGGAGCAGCCAGTGGTTTTGGCACCCTAATGATGAAGGGTGTCCTAGGCATGGGTGCGGACAAGGCCGCGCCTTGGCTGTTGCTATGTGGCTAAGAGGCATTCTGAGAAGGTGCACGAATGATAAAAGGTGGCTTTGAGACACCACTAGCTGTCGATGAAAGGCTTTCCCCCTGTTGTGAGTTGGTAGGTACACGCAAAACAAAAAGTTGTTTGGGTAGTACTTTCCTCTCACCATCTGTACTCACTACGTTGATCGTGAAAGGTGCGTCGTTTGCATTCAGTGGATCCTTATACATGTGCAACGCTTGGTTTTCCGGACGCGTTGGATTACTACCGTCTAATTTTAAATGACCATCGTCGATCATGCATTGAATGTCGTCTTTCAATGCCCAGCAGTAATCTGTGTTGTGACCACACAGCTGGTGGTAGTCACAGAAACGGTCCAGCCTGAAAGATTTCGGAATTGGTGGCTCGTTAGGCAGGGCTAAAGAAGGATTCTTCAGTAGTTCACAATGACGTCTATGATGCTTTAGAGCTTCTTCAGATACCCTTTTGGGTTGAATGTATCTGGCCCCTAACAATTGTTTCAACAGTTCTGAATATTTTACAGGCACGGCTGTATACTTTGAGCGATCTTTACGCTCAAAGTTTGGTTTTGGCTGGGGAGAGCTTTCAAGGGTAGCTGTGTCCTGGCTAGTGCTACCTGCATTGGCTGTGGTCTCAGGAGGCATGGTAGGTGCCTTCTTGTTCTTTTTCTTTGCGCCTTCAGCCAGCGTAGCCACTGTCGTTGTTGTCGCTTTGCCTTTGTCCTTGCCTTTGTTGTGTGCGTTTTTATAGGTGACATACGTCGGGTCTTTGCTAGCCTCCGCAACATCTTGAATTCTTCTAATCTAAGCAAAGGCCTGATGTAAGGAGTTTGGGAAAAGGTAATACAACTTTAACTTGATAAAGTCATTGACTGATCCTTTGAAGATGGCCAGTAAATGTGAGTCCGCGATTAGCTCACGGATTTCATTCAAAGTAGCATTCCAGCACTGTATGAACTTCTGGACTGGTTCGAGAGGATCTTGTTTCACTCTCATGAGTTGATCTAACGTGACTTTCGACTTTAAGTTGTATTTAAAGCGAGTCACGAATTGTGTCAGAAGCTCTTCCAAGGTTGAAATGGAAGAGCGTGGGAGGGCTCGATACCAATCTAGAGCTTTCCCTGTCAAAGACATAGCAAAGACTCGGATAATCGTGTGAGGCCACTGCTGCAATAACAAGGATTCGGATCTAAAGGTAACCAAGTGAGCATTAGGATCCCCCTCCACATCATACTTGGTAAAATGAGGTAAGGACATCCAAGGTGGCAACGACAACATGGGGACTGTTGGACGAATGGGATCATCTTGGTAAAAGTCCATGATCTGTACAATGTCTGAGCCAGTGGCCTTAAGACGCATTACCTCCTCTGTGAGGTTTTGAATTAGTAGAAAGGCTTGATCCAGACCTATTGCTAGAAGTGTCTGTGCAAGAAGAGCAGGGGGCTGACCTGGGAAAGTAGGACCAAGTGGTGGAAATGATGGAATGGTTTGGCCAGTAGATGGTGGGGCGGGGATCCCTGTAGGCAGGGGTGCCTGTGAAGACCACCATCCACCAGTTTGGGAAGAAAGATTGGCTGCCGCTGGCTCAGCGGGATAAGGATAGGGATATTGTGGGACCACCTGCGGAATATGCGTTGCGGGTGCCACCGAGGGTTGCACACCGTACACCGCAGACTAGTTGTGTTGTGCTGTGGGGTAGGTCCACTGACTTGCGGTAGGCTATTGGACAGGTAGCTGTGGCTGCACGATGGCGGTGATCTGTTGGGTTGGAGGGGGTGGCAAAGATAAAGTTTTCATCGGGCGAGTTGTGGATATGGTTTGGGGTTGGATCTGTGGAATGAAATGGGGAACGGTGGCTATTGGAACCACCGTCGGAATGCTGGGTACACATGGTGATGAGGCCGCCCCCATGTTATTGTGGGGTACTTGCACTTGTAGCCTAGAGGGCTGCGCAGTGCCTTGCGGAATGATGGGGACATGCGTCTATGCGGTCATGGCTAGATTGAGCAAGGCAGCCTCTCCGTTAAGGGTGAATAATGGGTTGACGTAAGTATGGGGACTAAGAGTGTGATACGAATGCTCAGACTGGGCTACAAACTCATCATCTTCTTCCTCCCCATTCTGGGGTTCCGTCATAGCCCGTGCAGCCTGGCTCTTAGCCATGCCCAACTGTGTTATAATTTCATGTTGCTGGTCTATTAAAGGGATGATGTCATAGGCTGTTGGGGTGAAATCCTGGCCCCCTCGATGGATCATCTCGAAATTTCGCTTCGCCTCTATTTTGGCTCGGCTAAGGGCAAGCTTCACTTGGATCTTAACACAGATAAAGTTGTATTCCTCAGGGGTCATGACAGTAAATATTGGGTCCTTTCCCTGTAGCCTCAATGATCGACGCGATGGTCCCTGAGGTCCTGCTACACCAGGAGCTGGCCTGGTGATAGCGATAGGGTTCACAGATGTGGCACCCAAGTCAGCGGCGACCATGGCGGTTGTGGTTGTGTAAGATGGATCCATTGATCAGGTAGATTAATTGACAATAAATGACTGGATCTAAGAGAAAAAGCAATGGACAAAGAAGATCGTGCTTAGGCTTTCTACCCTACAGGATTCCAGAGGAATCGTTAAGGTAACCGATCCACACCACACGAACTTTCGTAAACTTCCCTAGAGGTATTACGTTCACATTTTTGGCAACGTGGGTATAGATCGCTAATAGGGCTACCCGTAAAAAATACGAATCGGAGCCTAGGCCCTCCTTCTAGCGCCAGAAAACTATAACGATGGAAAATGTCGGCAACTAAAAAATGCCAAACAAAATTCCATGTACATAGTTTTGACCACGAATCCATGCGAGGGCTATGCTGGAAAAACGAATCCGCGGCACCCTGAATGGTCTTGTCGATCAGACAGGGACTTATTAAATCAGTAAACCGATGGAGATTGTGAATATTTTATGGATCGATGATAACGCTAACATGATAAGCAGAGGCAGACATGAGAGAAACGCATGGTTTTAAGATCTACGCTTTGACTTGAAGAATAAATATTTTGTATACCACGTTACAATGGGGAGACCCCGATTACTTGATGTGAAGCAAACACAAAATAACAAGAAAACTATCCAAGCAGAAGTACAGAATGAAGTCCGATCTACCTCATAGGCCAGAGATGGGATGCAAGGAAGGTCAAGTACTGACGTCTATCGATCAACTGCTTCTGATCAATAGAAAATCACAAACCACACTAGATGATCTCTTGATCTCTGATCTGCTCCTTTTACCTTAGGTAGTCTTTGCTCAAAATTGCTGACGATCACCAATGGAGAAAGTTGTGTCTTCGCCAAAGGGGTAATCGCTCCTGCTACCAATGCTTAAGCAAAATATGCTCTATCTCTATTGAAAGATAGTGCTGCCAAATGATTGCCAGAAAATGCTGCTCTTTCTCTCTCTGTCTGGGTCTTTCCTCTGTTCTGTCCCGTTGCCTCTATTCTTCTTCGCCAACTAGGACATTTATAGGTTTGACAATATGTGGAGAAGGGATGGCTGTGATGACACGTGTTTCAAACCTTTCGGAAGATCATTGACTTGACTATCCTTGTAATAAAATTCATGACTACGCACAATACGCGCATTTGCGTATTATGCGTATGGATGACTAATGTGGATCGGGCATGTTCTCAGTTGATTTTGGGATACATTATGCTGGTAGACATTGCATCGCGTGTGAGAGCATAATAAAGCACAAAAGTAAGAGACTCAAGCTGCTTTACGCTAGTTCACGCTGCCGAGCGTAGTGAAGCGTAAACAAAGGTTAACTTGGCGATGGATTACGCTGCGTACGCTACGTTGTGTAACGAGCATAACTTGACCTGTTGCGCTTCCTTTGGGTCCTTTTTGACGTTTTTGGAGCTCATTATGCTACTTTGCGTAACAGAGCGTAAATCTGGCCTTGGACAAAAGACTTAGCAAAATATACGAGAAGTCGCATATTACGTTGCTTAAGCCTCTCTAGATGTCGAAGTAAGTCGCCTTCTGATACTAGACTATGTTGAACAGAATCACGCTAAGCGTCATTACGCTACGTCGCGTGATACAGCGTACAAAGATAAAACATAGTGATATTGGAAATCTGTAAAGGAAATCGAAGACTTGATGCTACGCGTCTCTTTGCCTTACTCTGCCTTGTTCTCCCTTCTGGAATTCGGACATGTATTCTTGCCTAATCGTGAATATTTGCCTGAGGCTGAATCACAATTTTCACGGTGTTTCAACCACATCATACACCTCACTCTGGACTAAACCATATGTGACAAAGCAAATACTAGTCCAAGTAGGAAGACAGTGAACTACAATCAGGGAGTAACTATCTAGATACCACAACTAGCCCATCTGCGGAGTTTGACTGGATCGTGCGTGAAACGCTTGTATTTGTACAATTACAAGGGCATGCACTAGGGAAAAAGGGTTGAGAGGAAAAAAATGACAAAAAGACTCTACTCTAACACTAAACTAACTAGTGACTTTCCTATGCGTCCCATTTTGTATTTATAAGCTCACATGGGAATAGCGATATTGCTTGTCAGGCCATGATATTGTGTATGTGATATCATGGGCACAATATTGGGGGTCCAATATCGAGACTCATCAAATATCAAGGGTCTGATAATAGGGGTCTGATATCAACACTTGGTCAACAAGGGTCCAATATCAGCACTTGACAAACCACGATTCATCATACCCCCAGGACTAAATAACAACTTGTCCTCGAGTTAGAAAAAATGAGAACGAGTCCAATTGATTACACAATGGATAGGTATGGGATTATTGACTAACTAGAAATTATTCATGCCATAGTGTGGGATTGAAAAAAAGAAAATTGGAACTCAAACATAGAATTACAAAACTTTGTTGGAACTCATGTGGTTCCAGATGATGGTTGTTCCTCCATGGGTGCTTTTCCTTTGTCCTACGCGCTAGGCATTTCTCCTCTTCTATCCAAGGATTATGAGTTTTGATACCATTAAAGAAATGCCTAACATTTCTCCTCTTCTATCCAAGGATTATGAATTTTCCATGTTGATGTTCCAATGTTTGATGGAGTAGGCACTTCCCATGGACACGGTAGTTGCAGGAACATTTGATTGGCCTTGACATGCTATGTCGTAAATAGCCATTGTTCCTCTTCATAGGCTCAGGCCCTAACCTCTCCACCTTTTGCTTAGATAAATCGTGTAGTGACAGGAGTTTCCTAATGGATACTGAATGATTGTGCTTCCTGCTTCCCATGTTCTACATGAGGTCCTTGGCCTTTGCCTCCCCCTAGATGTTCAGTTGCACCTTGAGAAGGTCCTCCTTGTTGTCCTCTTTTAGGGCCCATCTATAATCACACAAAGATCAATTGTTAGTAAGGTTATTGAAATAAGTTCAATTATTTCATACCTTACTCATTGCCTTTAATAAATGTTGAATTCTTTACTTAGTGTGATTTTAGAGTTAGAAATTTTTTCAAGGAAGTTACCCTAAAAGTTTAATGTCAAACCTGGTTTGTTTAGGTAACATATCAAAGGCACATAATGGTTTTGAGGAATGTTTGATAAAATGATGAAAAAGGAAAGAATAGATTTTGCAATGAAGTACTTAGAGGGTACAAAATGATGTGGTGAAGTGCAAAAAGTACAAATTACAAAAGTCACGCAAGTGGATCCTCCCCAAAGTAGGTTCCTACCTATAATGCCCTTACGTAACCATACATTAAAATGTCCATAGGCACTAGAAGGGTTAAATGTAATCCACACCATTTTCACAAAACACACACATGTAAATATCACCGTGATGAGGTATGAATTCAATGCTACAAAAGACATGAGTCACAAATACATGAGCAATGAGATGAGGCATATTCTAGAAGGGATTGCAAAGAGTGGGACATGAGGTAACTGGCCTAGGGCACAATGAATCCTTAGTGTAATGCATGATTAATGTGTCATTAACCTGTCACTCAAAAATCAAGACTAAGTCCATTCCTCTGATCTCACATTCTTTCATCCCAATGATAGACAACAATGAGAGCATCATGATGGCAAGACGTATGATCACTTGGCATTTAATACAAGGGAGGAGTGATTTTGCTTTGTGACACTCTTCTTCTTCTTCTTCTTTTTTTTTTGGAATGATTAATCCAAAGAAGCCGCCTACCTTCAAGAATGGGTGCATGTCTTTCCAATGAAACCCCCTAGAATAGCATTTGGTTTCTTTATTGAGTGCATTTTTATTACTCTTACTCCCATTTTTTGTTAGATCTACAAGGATCTTAGTATAACTAGGTTGCATGATAACTCCCACAGATGTTACCAAAGAGAATCCACAAGTCCCCTTGATGTCACACCTTGGTCATTCTCGCTTAGCCCATCCTTCTTAGCTCTGGGTATAATGAACACAAGATTACTTTTAAGTTTTAATGATTAGGGATATCATTGTACCCAAGGTAGAACCTCTTATTAATAGAATGGATGGATGGATGTTATGGGCTCACTATTCA
This sequence comes from Gnetum montanum, assembly GCA_015680685.1. Lineage (NCBI taxonomy): Eukaryota > Viridiplantae > Streptophyta > Gnetopsida > Gnetales > Gnetaceae > Gnetum > Gnetum montanum. The sequence continues at coordinate 171,746 of MNCI01032007.1, read as the reverse complement.
AATAATTAGTCACCTAAGACTTGATAGCATAGAACAACACCTCAACCAACAAGTCACATGAGTGCTTTATTCATAGATGAGATTACTCATAAAAAAGTAAAAAGACAAAAAGACAAAACAATAAATTGAAAGATGAAAAACTAGAAAACAAAAAATTGTAAAATTAAAGAAAAGGAAAACATTTATTAATTTTTTTGTTGTTAGAATGGGGGATACCCTCCATTACTAAATAGTTGAGCATGGCTAGAATTAATAAATGGAAGGTTGGGATCCTTGCATGTTGGAAATATTGGGACTCAGTCATACTTACCCCATTGGGGTTCACACACTTGATTAGGGTTGACATAGTGGGGCAACTTATAAGATGTGGTTAATTTATAAGGAGTTGACCCACTATGGTACCTATAACTATAAGATNTTATAATATGTGGTTAATTTATAAGGAGTTGACCCACTATGGTACCTANGTTAGAGTATTGAGTGGTGGCCCTAATAAGGTAACATGAGGCATTGGGTTCAAAGAGGAAGATTCACCATAGTGTTGGACTTATGCTGGGTTGGAGGATGCAATGGTTTTGGAACAGAGGTGTCCCTTTCGATGTTCACATCTAAAGAAGGGATGCCTTTGGTATAGTGGGTTTCCACTGTTGTTGTCAATAGTAGCACAAGTAACATTCGTGGGTTGGTGCTATGGTGCAAAACCTTTTGGAACAACTAGTGGTGATGTACAAGGAAGTGAAGTTTAAGAATTTTGAAATTGAGGAGAAGTGTAAGGTATCCAAGGTGGTGGTCTTGTTGGTGAGGATACGGGTTGATACTATTGAGGAAAATAATAATAATGTGGTGAGATAAAGGATGTTGACCAAATTGGGGAAATAGGATGTTGAACTTGATGAGCACTTAGGTTCGGATGATATGAAAGGTGTAACCAGTTTGGGGATGACCTCCCCCACAACTGGGATTGTTGCCACTGTGATTGAACATAGTATTTTTGCACAAACTCTTGATGTAACATTCTTCTCCAATGCTCATGTAGATGTGACAAGATTGGGCATTGGCCCTTTGGGTGATCGTACAGGAAAATGTTACATTGATACGTATGACTGGCAGTTAAGTTCTTATTCTCTTCAACCCTTCTTTCTGATTATCTAAAGGTGTTCTATCCTATTTCTTGGGTTGTCATAACTCTATCTCCAATAATGTTGGCATATTCTCCACATTTTTCATGTATCCATTCCATCATCCTATTGATCTTTGCCTCAACTTTATCCAATGATTGTAGTATTGGCAAAGATGGTTCCACCTCCTTGTGGTGAGTTGATTTCTCCTCTTCATAATCAAGGGTCCTCGTTGATTTTTGGGCCTGTTGAGATTTTTCAGCATTCTCCCATTTAGTCATTTCTCCTTCTTCTTTTGCTATCTTCTTGATAAGCTCTTGGAATTGATGGGTTTGTAGCTCATATAGTTGACCTCGGGCATACATCCTTGGCATCTCCCTTGTTTCATTACAGAGCCCATCTATGATATGGTACATTAGCCTTTCCTCAGAGAACCCATGGCCTGGGTAGTTGTTTAACAATGCATAATATCTTTCTAAGGCCATGTCCAAGGGTTCATGTTTCTCTTGTTTCCATTCTTGGATTTGTCTCCTCAAGGTTGACACTCTTGCATAAGTTTGATATCTTTCGTTGAAGAGTTCTACCATTGTTGGCCAACATTGGATTGATTTTGGTTTTAAGGACCTATACCATACTTTTGTGTGGCCAACGAGTGCCATAGGAAAAAGCTTAAGTTTTTGCCATCCATTATCAATGTTTTTCCACGCACAGGCATCATAGAAGGCTTGTAAATGTTGTTGCAAATCTAAATCATAGCCTCTTGAAAACTTAGGAAAGTTTTTTAAGTCAAGCCTGGGTAGACGGCTTTTCTTACGATGCCTATAGGATATTTGAACCTCTTGTATAGGCATTAGGCTCTTAATGGCCAGTAGGGATTCATCATCACTAAGTAGGTTGTGAGTTTGTGAGTTGAGACGATGTTGTCCTTGTTCATGTTGGTGTTCTCAATTTCCTTTGTGAGCTCGATTTTTAGTTCTACGCCGTTCCCTTGAAAGATAGTCATCCATGTCACAATCTAATGTTGAAGGAGTAGAGGAAGAGAGGGAATTATAAAAATTGTTCTAACTTTTGTAAGTTTTCCAATCATGCCCTAATAGATTCTTGTTAGTTATTGAGAAGGTCTTAGGCCTTTCAGGCCTCCTCATTCTATGGGATGTCTCATCCTTACTAGAGGTGTCAGAGTTGGATGATGAAAGTCTTTGAGTATCATTGTGGTGTTCATGAACGTAGGGGACTCCTGCATAAGGTTGAGTACTCCAAACTTTATCTTCATCATCATATAATTGGTTGGTTCTCCAATGAATTACCATACTCATTGTTACATTGTCAAAGTCTTGTGAGAGAGACATTGTTGTGAACCATGTGTGACTTAATTAAAATTAATTTCTTTCCTAAGAGATATATTGTCAATACTTTGTTACAGCAATCTTGTCTAATGTAACTAATCTAAATAACTAGCACCATCCTCGATAATGATGCTAATGATGAGTGGCAAGGTACCCCTACACTCAACCGTACGAATATGAGTGTTTCATGCATGATTCGGTTGAACTCCGCAGATGGGTTAGTTGTGGTATCTAGATAGTTACTCACTAATCGTAGTTCGTTGTTTTCCCACCTAGACTAGTATTTGCTTTGCCACATATGGTTTAGTCCATAGTGAGGTGTATGATGTGGTCCTAATATAGTGCTACTCCTAGAGGTGGTGAAAAGTAGCTTTAATTAACCTAAGAGGGAACAGGTGAAGAGAGTCTATGCTAGCCTAAGTGCGATGAGCATCCATTCCTTAATCATCTATACACATCTTGGACCTCATACACAACTACCACTAGGGTTACCAAACGCATGGCCTAGGTACACTACTGGGATGCCAAGTAGTCACACTTGAATGCTCGTGATTAAGTTGTACTCATTCCACATTTAAAAATTTTAGGATGAAGAGATATTAACTACGAAAGTAATAAATAACAATAACAATTAAATAATTAAACTAAGTGAATGTTGTAATGATGAAGTAATCTCGATCTTTATTTCCAGTCATGTGCCTATCCAAGTACGTCACACTCAAATAAACATTCCATACAATTACAATCATCACACTATGTGCATGCACTAGGGAAAAAGGGTTGAGAGGAAAAATGACACAAAGACTCTACTCTAACACTAAATTGACTATTGACTTTCTTGTGCATCCCATTGTGTATTTATAGGCTCACATGGGAACCGCGATATTGCGTACGCGATATCGCGTACGTAATATCAAGGGTTCGATATTGGAACTCATCAAATATTAGGGGTCTGATAACAGGGGTCTGATATCAGCAACTGGTTAACAAGGGTCTGATATCAGCACTTGACAAACCATGATTCATCACTTGCAAAATATGAATCCACATAACCTTTAATAGTAAATTCTGATCCTACATAACATAATGCAACATTTGAGGTACCCTTAATGTATCTTAGAATTCTCTTAACAGTACTCCAATGCTCTTGTCCAGGATTTTCCATGTACCGACTAACCACTCCCATTGCTTGTGCAATGTCTAGTCTTGTACAAATCATAGCGAACATTAGGCTTTCCACTGTTGATGCATATGGTACTTGAGACATCTCATTCCTCTCTACTTCATTACTAGGACACATCTCAGAGGATAATTTAAAATTAACAGGAAGTGGGGTAGAAATTGACTTACAATCTTGCATGTTGAACTGTCACAAGATCTTACCCAAGTAGCTTTTTTGAGAAAGCCAAATCTTATTGTTATTTCTATCTTTGTGAATTTGCATCTCTAGAATCTTGTTTGATAGTCCCAAATCTTTCATATCAAATTCCCTAGCCAACTGTGCCTTCAATTCTAGGATTTTCTCTTTGTTGGGGCCTAGAACCAACATGTCATTCACATACAATAGCAAATCGATGAAATCTTCATCAAACCTCTTGAAATATGTACAATGGTTTGCACTAAGTCTATTATACCCAAGGCTCATGATATATGAGTCAAATCTCTTATAGCAATACCTTGACACTTGTTTGAGACCATACAGATATTTGTTCAACCTACAAACCAAGTTCTCTTTGCCTTCTTTTGCAAAACCTTCTCGTTGGACCATGTAAATCTCTTCTTCAAAATCTCCATGAAGAAAAGCAGTTTTAACATCTAGTTGTTCTAGATGTAGGTCAAATGTAGCACACATTGCTAGGACTACTCTTACTATTGTAAGTCTAATCACAGGAGAAAATATCTCGTTGAAGTCAATTCCTTCTTTTTGAGCATACCCCTTTACCACCAATCTTGCATGATATCGCTCCACTTGGTCATTACTATCATGTTTGATCTTGTAGACCTATTTTTTCCAATAGCCTTCATTCCTTGTGGTAGTGTAACAAGATCTCATGTCTTGTTTTTGTGTAAAGCTTCAATCTCCTCCTACATTGCTACCATCTACAAAGACACATCTGGACTTTTGAGAGCCTCATGTAAAGTTGAGGGCTCTCCATCCTCCATTAAAAGGCAGTATGTAACATTGCTTTCAGTAACATAATTTGAGTGCCAAGTTGGTGATCTTTTTTCCCGAGATGACCGACAAACTTCATAAGCTTTAGAATTGATTGGTTCTTTCTCTTCATACATTGATGTTGCTTCACAAGTAACCGAATCTTCAACTTTTGTCTTATCTTCTACTTGAATTCTAGTAGTTTTTGAATTCTCCTTTGAAGTGTTGTCATCTCCCTTCTCTTGCATTTTATCTTCTACAAACATCACATCTCTACTGATGACAACCTTGTGGGTAGTGGGATCCCATAGACAATACCCCTTAACTCCATCAGCATACCCTAAGAAGATACATTTCCTAGACTTTGGGTTCAACTTCAATCTTTCTTGGTCATTGTACAAAACTTCCAAATGTATGGAGATGAGAATAAAAAACTAGCTTACTAGTCCACATTTCCGTTGGTGTTTTTAGATCAATCATAGTTTATGGAGACCAATTGATTAAACAGTAGGTGGTATTAACTGCTTCAGCCCAAAATGACTTGGTTAGATTTGCAACCCTCAACATTGATCTTGTTTTTTCCAACAAGGTTTTGTTTATTCATTCTACCACTTCATTTTGTTAAGTTTGTGCTGTTGTGAACTGCCTCTTGATGCCTTCTTATTAACAAACTGCATCAAATTCATCACTTGTTTATTCTCCTCCATTATCCATCCGTAGACACTTGATCCTTTGTTCAGACTCAAGTTCTACCTATGCTTTAAAAAATTTGAAGACTGAAAAGACATCCACCTTTCTTTTGATTGGATACACCCAACATCTCCTAGAGTAATCATCAATGAAATATACAAAGTATCTTGCTCCTCCTAGGAAAGTGACTGGTGCTTACCAAACATCAGAGTGCATCAAGTCCAAGATGCCTCTACTCTTAGCTGCTGATGTGCTGAACTTTAATCTATGTTGCTTACTAGTAACACAATGCTCACAAAATGGTAAACATACTGAATTGGGCCTAGAAACTAGTCTCTATTTAGAGAGAATCTTCAAACCTTGTTCTGACATATGACCAAGTTTTCGATGCCACAACATTGTCGATTCTTCTTCCAAACTAGTTGATGCAACAGAAGACTCTCCCACTTGATGTGTGTTCCCCATATGCATGTATAAATTTGCAACAATCTTTTCTGCCTTCATTACCACAATCTTTGGTAATCTTCAAGATTCCATTCTCTATATGAGTTTTTCACCCAACATCATCTAGTTGTCCTAAAGACAGTAGATATTTCTTCAGGCCCACCACATGTTGTACCTATTGTATGGTGTGAATAGTGCCATCATACATCTTTATCTTGACAGTACCACTACCAGTGATTTTCAAAGCATGATCATTTCCCATGTACAAAAATCCTTCTAAGATTGGTTTGTAGTGATAAGACCATTCTCTCCGAGATGTCATGTGCCATGTTGCTCCTGAATCCAAGATCCAAGCATCAGTTAGCTTCTATCTATCTTCAACAATAGTTTCCTCACTATATAGGACATCACCATCATATGAGGTACTTGCCACATTCCCTTAAGGATTCTTTTCATTACTCTTCTTGTTCCGACACTCCTTCTTCAAGCATCTTCTCTTACCATAGTTGTAGCAAGTAATGTTTTTCTTTTTACTTCTTGACTTGGAACTACCATGAATTTGGTTCTAATTGGGATTATATTCCATGGATCTCCCTCTCATCATTGTTAAGGCCTCCGCCTAGTTTGCCAACCTATCTTCCTTATTCTTGCACTGACTTTATTCTTCAAGAACCGTAGCTGCAACCTCATTGAAGACAAGATCATCCATAAGGACATTTTTGGTCAAGTTAATGATGAGTTGATCATATGAATCAGGTAGACTTTGAAGTAGAATTTCTGCACATTCACCTACATCTACTTTATAACTGAATGATGTGAGTTGAGTAAATAAAGTATTTAGGGTGTTGATATGGTTAGTTACCGATGAGGCTTCTGCCATATGAAGAGTGTAAAGTCTTCTCTTCAAGAAGATTTTGTTGTGGAGTGATTTATCCTCATACAACTTTATTAGAGTGTCCCATATTTCCTTCGCCATCTTCTTTTCTACAATACAGTACTTGAAAGAACCCCATCTACTAGTGCTGAGTGTAAATTGGTAATAGCATTACCATCCATTTCATTCCACTTGCCATCATCTGTGACCTCCCACGCCCTTTCTCCAATAGCCACTAGGAAATTATCTTTATGCGAAATTGCCTATATCTACATTTTCCACAATGTGAAGTTGCTTCCATTGAACTTCTCTATTTTGTATTTGCCAGCCATTTTGTAAAATTTCTATGCACAATTTGCAACACTTCCACAAACTATGAACATGGCTCTGATACCACTATTAGCACATCTAGCAACAAAATATTAAATGAGATGAAAATAAAGAGCAATGGACATGAATCTTTTATGTGGAAAAACCCCAAAGTGGGAAAAAGAACCACGAGCAAATGTAGAAGGATCTTATTATCAAAAATGGGGATAACAACCTTCTCTCTTCACCATAAGGAGAGAATAAGAAGAAGCCTCTCTCTCATACAATAGGAGAAGAATGTAAGAGTGGGATGGAAAGGGGATATATGTGATGGATCTGAATTGAGGTGAGGGAGGTCACTTTTATATTGGTGAAGGGATCCTTAAATAACTAATGATAAGCACCCACTATTTTAATAACCATAGCCTATTTTATCATGATAACCATGGCCTAAATTTATCATGATAACTATGGCCAACAGATTCAGCCTTTGGAGATCCTGATGCTCACTTCCAAGCATGGCCCAACCTGCCTTACTTCCACAATACTGGCTTTGTAAAGTGACTGCGTATTTGTGTTTCTACCACAATAGTTGGAATGTGTATACAGATGCTTGATTTCTTGACTTTCTTCATTGAGCTATGAAATTCATTTTTTGAGCATATCCACTATTGATAGGTAAATTTTGGATGCACCAACACCTAGGAAAAAACTTGTTTGAGGAGACTCTTGCCTAGGGTGCCTCCTATATGGATATGAAAACCCAAGAATAGTCTCAGCCGGAGAGGGCCATGTAACGTTTCAAAACAAAATAAATTAAACTGAAAAATTGAGAAAATTCAAATTGAACAACTAGCTTGAAATTTAAGACGTCATGAAAACATAGTAGGTAGCAAGAAAATTTAAATTTTTCACTGGTCCCTATTGTTGTTGCTGTCGGTTCATGTCATCTTGTCATTGCAGATGCTACTGCAACCAACATTGCTCATAGCTAATAGGAGAGGGAAAGAGAGAGATCTGTTTGGTGTTTCACTACCACACACCTCGCCATTGCCTACCATGATGCACCTTGCCATTGCCTACAACACAATCTGTCATTGGTGGCAGAAAATCCAGAGAGGTTGCCTATTGCACCTTCACCATTTTTGAAGAAAAAAATAAAGAGAACCCTATTGTAGTCAACATTCAGATTTGCAGAGAGAGGGAGAGAGAGAGAGAGATCTGTTTTGCTGCCAACTGTCATTACAGTTCACAGTTCTATCCATTGTTGTTTGCAGGGGAAGGGGAGAGAGAGAGAGAGAGAGAGATGTTGCTATTGTCCACTCTATGTGTTGCAGACATGTCATTCGTAGCCTCTGTTTCTTGACGTGCATGTCGTTCTATCTACCATGTGTGCTGTCAAAGAGAGGAGAGGCTGCACCCCGAAGAGAGAATGGTTGGCCCCAATGAGAGAAAGGCTAGCCTCCAATGTGAGAAAGAGGCTAGCCTTAATGAGAGAGAGGCTGGGAGGGAGGCTAGCCCCGATGAGAGAGAAGCTGACCCTAGTGAGAGAGAGGGAAGGCTATAGGTGCTGCCCATCATCTGCCACCTCGTCACTGCCATTGTTGCCACGATCACCATTATCACATGCTCTACCGAAGAGGGGAGAGGTTGGCTAATGACGATATGCCAAAGAAAGAGAAACTGTCGTGGTCTACTGGTTTCCTTTGAAAAGGAGAGTTCTCGATACCGCTTGTTGCTGAGCCCCACACTAGCGTTGAGAGTCCCTTGCTTCCCCTGCAACTATCTACAGCACACCCTATTGCTACAAGAGAGAGAGGGGAGGTTGCAGATGCTGCCCACTGTCTGGCACCACGTTGCCATGCCAGGTTCCTGCGATTCTCCTCCTAGATCGCCTGACATTATTTTCTTATCGTCTGCTGCGGATTCTATCGCAGATTTGAACACGCGGTCTGTAAGAGGCGATGGAATAGGAGCCTAATCTTTGAATATAATGCGTCACCATAATCTTCCATGAATAATTGGAGGTTAAAAATTATGCTAAACAAACATAAAATGCCGGCATTAGAAGTGACAGTATCCAATAATGCGTTGACATTTTTTATTTCGTATTAAGTCCATGGTCCATATCCCATTCGACAAGCTCCATCTCGAATCCGATCTGGGTCATTAAAAATCGTCCTTGAAAGAACAAAGTTACAGATAAAAGAAAAAGGCACATTAGTTGCTTCTTGACCATGTCTGTCGAGGTTTGAAATTCTTAACAAAGTTGAAATTTCTTAAGAAACGGCGAGTCTTGCACGTAAATTGATTCATTATTTAAAACGTACAAGACATTTAAGGTTATGATTTGGGGAGCCCCTTTCCGATACCGAATCTGAAGCCAGCGACTTCCAAATCATAAACAATGGATTGATGAAGCATAACAGTTCAGGCGGCAGAATTAAGTTTGTTGGTATTTTATTGTGATACATGTGTTAAGCCAACCGGGAAGAACAAAATATTGGGAGACCAACCCGAACTATGATATTATGAACTATGATATGTCCATAAACAAGTAAGAATAAGACCATAGAAAGGATATTAAGATGGTGGCATAGGTCATAGGTAATAGTTTACAACGGAAATTAATGATGGAAATTTGTCAAACAATATAAGTCAAAATAGCTATTTAATTAAGTAAGTAATTAATTAAAACTTTAGTATATCCAAAGGCCCNAGATCTATTGATATTAAAAGTGTATCAATTACATGAACCTGAATAAGTCATAGGGATGAGGGGAAGGGAAAGCTGGGAGCACTGGAAATGAGATTCGAGAATAACCATAAAAATGAACAAGTATTTAAGGAGGAAACCCGAGTAGGGGCACTATCAAACTTCCACACAAATTGACTCGTTACCAGATAGAATGACATAGATTTAGATGAGGCAAAGAGCTCTCAATTAAGGATAGAAAGAGTTCCAATGATGACTGCACTCAACAGAAAGGAGAAGCTTCCTTGCAGATATTACAGATGATGAGTGTTACTGGAATGCTCAAGACTTTCCAACGGCTACAAAAGATGAACCAATTGATGATTATCAAAATTAAACTTTGATGCTTGAGATGTGAGTTGGAAATGAATGAGGCGATAGATCTGCAACTTCTCCAACCTGGTGAGCAAACATTTATTAGAATAATCAGTCCTTTGAAATATAACATTGCATCTTCTCTTCCAAATATAATATAAAATAATAGGCCTAATAAGTTTCCACAAAAACTTGAGGTTAACAGAAGTAATGTTCAAAAAGCTGAATATGACATCCTCTTGAGATAGCTTGTATGAAGGAAAAATTATGATAGCCCACTTCCACACATGTTGAGCAAAGGGACAATGCCAAAACACATGGACAAAGTCATCTTGACCACCACAGAGAGGGCAATTGGGATTGAGAATCCCTAAATATTCTAAACGTTTACCAATGGGTAGACCATGGTGGAGGAGACACCAAAGGAACTGCTTAATTTTGGGGAGGGTTGGAAGTTTCGAAATGTGTTGGAAGACAGGAATCCAAAATGTTACTAACTCTTTTTTATGCCAATGCTTATTGCAGCGGTGAATGACCTCGAATGGGTCATGCATAAGATGAAAGGGGATAGATGGCCGGTAGGGCAAGAGTTTAACCCCATTAAGCCATTGAAGGCCATAAAAAGGGCTTTGCACTGTAACATCAAGCTGCCAATCACCTTGGAGAAAGGAGTAAATCTGGATTAGACAATGGTTCATTGCCACCGACTCCCCATATAAATTGTTAAACTCGACCCCTGAAATCCAATGACCAGCCAGCCTAAGACAATTTAAGGAGATGACACCCTTTTGATACCATGAGGTAGCTACCTTAGCCTTTGTGATGGCAAGGGGAGCAGGCGATAGAGGTAACCACCATGGACACAATCTAGAGAGGATAGTAGGGTTGATCTTAACATTAGTCCATTCTATATAACTATGTAGAATTTGCCAAGCCCTCCAGATGCTTTTGAAAACATGAGATCCAGGAAGAATGATAGTGAGGGGGGGAAATATCCAATTGACAAAATGGATGCTTTTCCAGAAGGGCTTGTTTTTAGGATATGCTTGATGAAGCCTTAATTGGAGGAGGGTCCCAATAATATCTGAGGTATCTAAATGTTGTACCAACCACTTAGCAACCAGGGTAATTCCCTGCTTATAGGAATTCAAAAGACCTAAGCCACCCTTATTCTTGGGAAGAGTAACAATATTCCAAGAGACTCGATGAAATCCTTTCTGAGAATCTTTGGAGGACCACATAAAGTCATGGAATAGCCGTTCAAGCTTTTGGTAGGCAGCTTGAGAGGGGGCCCAACACGAAGAGTAGTACACATGGGTTGATGCACATATGGACTTACATATAAGGTATTTACCTGCTAGAGTGAGGGGTTTAGTCTTCCATTTATCAAGTTTCTTTTGGATCCGATAAATAACCTGCTCCCAAAGAATGGAGGTTGAACCTCTAAAACGGAAAGGGATTCTTAGAAGCTTAGCAATGTCTTGATCTTGAAGATGATTCTAGTTATAGTTGGTCACATGGTTGTAATTGCCCATAAAGCTATAAACAGAGGATTTATTCCAATTTATATTAGAGCCTGAGAGTGTGCAATATTGCTCCACCCTTGATAAGAGGTGGTGCAAATTTGCAGCTGTGTTTTGAACTAGAAAAAAGAGTCATCGGCAAAGTGCATATTGAGAAGCTGTTGTTGAGAGGAAGAAAGGTAGGCCCCAGTGAGAACTTTAGCTTGAATATCTAGGTTAATCTGATGACAAAGAAAGTCTGCAGCGATGATAAAGAGATAGGGGGCGAGAAGACAACCTTGCCGCATGGACCTATGTATTAGAAAGGGAGAGGTAATGCCAAAGTTAGTGGCTAATCTTGCGGTAGCGTCTAAGAATAAACATTTTATCATATGCAAGAACTTAGGTCCAAAACCAAGTTTGGTCATGGTCTGCAAGATAAAATCCCACTTAATTTTGTCATACGCCTTGGCGTAATCAAGTTTCACTAGGAGAATATCTTGACCATCATCCTAGGCCCACTTGAGACCTTCCCAAGCGGCAACTACATTATCTAATATATATATACTAGGAACAAATCCTGTTTGTTGGGGAGAAATGATTTGGCCAAGAATTTTTTTCAGCCGTAGGGCTAGGCACTTAGCCCAAATTTTGTACACTACATTGAGAAGAGTTATGGGACGCCAATTGGAGATATTGGTAAGATCCCCAGACTTGGGGAGGAGACGAATTACCCCTTGATTTAGATTGGGCCCAAGGGAACCAATGAAGATAGCCTCATTGATGACTTGTAGAAGATCATTTCCCACCAAGTCCCAATGATTTTGAAAAAATTCCACAGGGAAGCCATCATAACCAGGAGCCTTTCCCCGACTTAACTTGGAACAGGCCGCCTGAAGCTCCACCAGAGTGATATCTACCTCAAGACTTTGCAACATAGTGGGGTTGATAAGGTGAGGATAATTGGTGGTGGCAGACTTGAATGAAGAGATGTCCATTGGGGTTGTTGCAAAAAGGTTTTCATAGTGGTTCTTGAGAAAAGAGAGGATACTGTTGTGGTCAGTAATGGTGGTACCATCACTAGAAATTTTGTCAATAGAATGCGAAGGGGAAGCAGTGTTGAGGTACTTGAAAAATTCTTTATAGTGTTCATCTTGAATATTTAACCAAGTGAGCCAACTTTTAGTTAAGGCACTTTGTGCTCGGTACACATCCCAATGTTGAAAGGCTAATCGTGCTCTAGCTAACTCCTTGTGAACTAGAGTGTTGAAGGGATCTTGAGCTAGTCTATTAGTAAGATGTTCAATAGTGAGGTGAATTTTATTGTATTCTTGTTTGGCCAAAGTAGCCACGGGCTTACCATATGAACGAGCAAAGTTACGCACTTGACATGAAGCACGATGCCACCAATTAATCCAGCCCACCTGATTTAGGGGCCTAGGTTCGGCATTCCAAAGGTTGGATAGAAGTAGTTGGGTAGTAGGGGAAGAAAAAAAATTGTTGTGTAGTCGGAAAAGATGGAATTTTTGTCGGTGAGGGCTGCTGTGAATCTTGATAGATATGGAGATGGAAAGATGGTCTGATAAGGTGGCATGGTAATGAAACGAAGTAGTGGAGAAGGCTTGCCAGAAGGAAAGGGTGGAGAAATAGAACGTATCTAACCTACTGTAGATGCGAGCCTGCCCAAAATAAAGATTGCTCCAAGTAAATCTGTGGAGCGGAATGCCCACGGAGGTGTCTGCCCCATCAGAAAGGTAAAATTGTTTCTTAAAGGTAGACCAAGCCTAAAACTCGAGATTGGGCAATTGAAAAAACACCCCTCCGAGCTTATCATAGGGAATTCAACCATATTAAAATCTCCTCCGAATATCCAAGGCATTGAGGGAAGAGAAGTTGCAAGTTCTTGCCAAAGGAGAGCCTGTTCTGTGGAGTCGTTTGGAGCATATATCGAGCAAATGCCAAAAGGGCCATGAAAGGAGGAGAAGGTTGCCCAAGAAACTCTATGCCTAGAGTCGAAACCACTTTGAAGGATTTTAGTTTTCTAGTAGGGTGAGAGGAGAATGGTCGCACCTCCTTTCCCACTCATATGGGACGTTGCTAGGATTGAGGCATGAGGGAGGAACCAATGAGTGGAAAAGGATAAAAGATCTGCTGAAACCTTAATTTCTTGAAGAAGAATGAAATCAAAGGCTATATTAAGACTAGAAATAAAGTTTCCTACTCATTTCCATCGAAGCCTACTAGTAAGGCCTCGAACGTTCCATGAAAGGAGATTCATGGGGAAACAAGAGGTAGGTTGGATGAAAAGTCAATGGAAGGTTCGGAAGTTAAAGTATCAACTTCCATTGTTTCTGACAAAAGAGAAAAGGAGTTGTTGGTGGAGACAGGGGCCATGGAAGTGTTCAGTGAGGAGGAGCTAGAGGGAGGAGTAGAACTAAAAGAAGCTTTGACTCGTTTCCTTCCATTGCTCACCATGAAATCATCCACCAAAATAGAGTCCTTGACAACCTTAGAGGGGATGACAGGGGTGGGGGTGTGAGTACCTAATTGTTGATTTTATAGCTTGGAGGGGCTAAACTGAGAGGAGGATGGTGGAGTTATTGGGGAAGGAGATTCAAATTTAAAGGAAACTGAAGATGGATGTAATGGTGTGACTGGGGGACAGGTGTTCTAGGGTGCTATAGGTGGTCTCTTCCTAGCTAAGATGGGGCACTCCGAAATATGATGCTTGGCCCTGTGAAAATAGCTACATGAGTTTGGAAGGTAAAAATAGTCTACTTTTTGGGTGAAGAGTTTTCCACCAGCAGCGAGGGTTAATGAGGTTTTCCGAAGAGCGATATCCAATTCAATACAGTAACGACAAATTTGAGTTCCATTGATCGCCGTACAATGATCAGAAATAATAGGACCTAGGATGCTCACAATGTCCCTCTCAACAGATGAGAAAATTAATGGAAGATTGGGCAATTCCACGTAACAGGGAATTATATTAAAAGCTAGGTCATTAACATTAAAATCAAATCTCCAGGCACGTGCTATTAGGGTTGCATTTCGTGATGGAAAAATTTTTAAAGAGAGAGCCTTCTCAACTTGAGAGGCATTGGATAGTTCCACCAAAATGAAATTTCGAGCATAATATCATGCATGAGAAACCTGAATTCCCTGGGGTAGAAGAAGGCTTTGGATTTGAGTGTTTATATTTGGGGAACTTGGTAAAAATCCCACAATTTGAAAAAAAAATAAAACGAGTTGCGAAATCATTGGAAATTGCTTCAAAAATATCATCTGGTAAAAGGAAATCAATTTGAGAAGAGGTAGAAGAACATCCCTAAGGAAGAGTAGAACCTGACGAATCAGCCATTGCAACTAGCCTATCCACAAAATAGGCCCAGCCTTTTCACAGCGGCAACACAAAGATGCCCAACCGCCACTCTAGATTGATGCAGATCTGTAAATGAACTCTCTGGATTGTAATATGGATGCAATTTTCCAAAAGACTGAGTGCAGCAGAGCAGATGCGGTGTGGAACAATCAGAAAATCCAGATCTAGGAGATATGTTTGGAACATGTAACCCTAAAAATCTTGTGCATTCTCAAATTGAATACATCTTATCACACAGCTGCAGCATGACAAAACTCCATCGCAACTTGTTCCATCCAAATTAAAAAGTTGCCAAATGTGAGACGATGAAAGGCTGAGAAAAAGCACAAGCAGGCGACAGATTCTACGCTCAATAACACGACAAGCAAGGCCGCAGCGAAAGTCACAGGCACCCCGATGTCAGCAAAGGAAAAAATCATCCAATGAACTATGATATGTCTTATAAACAAGTAAGAACAAGACCATGGAAAGGATATTAAGATGGTGGCATATGTCATAGGTAATAGTTTACAAAGGAAATTAATGATGAAAATTAACTAATTAACTTAATAGCCATATGTCATAGGTAATATGTCATATGTCAAAGAGTATAAGTCAAGAGTAAAGTAAAAATAGCCATTTAATTACTTAATTAACTAATTAAAGCTTTATTACATCCGAAGACCCATAGGATTCATTGGACAAATATTACATTGTCATGAAAAATAAAAATACTCTACAAATTGACAAAGCACTAATGGGGGTACCAAAAACAAATCATACAAGTTTTTTGTTGTAACATTACAACATTGTCTCAAATGTCACAACACAAAAAAGAAACATATGTAACTCATTTTCAAGGGCTTTTGACCAACACAACCTACAAATGCCCTTCCTCTTTATAGGGGAGTTGAATCCATCTTCCACTTTCAATTTTAAGATGATGAGAACTTAAGCAAAGCTTGCTAATAGCATTCCAATACTTGATTAGAATAGCAACTAAGAGACAGTGACTTTTTGAATCTAATTAATTAGATCTAATATGATGTAAATAAAATTGTTTCTTACCTTTTATATTAGACCATGACTGTGTTAAAACCTTCTACTTAACTAGGTAGTTAATATGCTTAGGATTTTGCTCCACATCCTCCCAAGATATATTTCACTTTCTCAACCATTGCATTTCCTGGAAATACCAACCTGAGTCTTGTCAATCCTCAAGAACTACTTTAGAGAATTTTTCTTACTTTGAAATATGCGAGCTATGAGTGTATGTAATAAATTAGTGCAAATTTTCTACTTCTAAAGGTAATAAATTATATTCACATAATAACATTGAGTAAACTATTTGCATCTTCACCTTTAACTCATTGAGAATATAAGTTTTTTTCTTTTTTTTCTTTCTTTCTTTTTTTGCACTTGTTCAATATCTTGTAAACGTTTTGCACCATGTCCAAGTCCCTAAACACCACATCCATACAATATATTAGGATAGATGACAGTTTTAACATTTTGTTTTTGGACTTTCCAACCCTAGAGTCCTAAATCCTTGCACTTGTTTTTAAAAGCATATCAAGTCTTAAGATATTTAAAAGTTTTAAAAACACACACAAAGGTATACATGTGCTGGATCATGGGATTCTCCATGTTGTCCATCTTTTGTTGATGCCAATAGTTGTACTTTCTAACTATGATTTGTTGTACATGACCTATGCTTTGCAAGAGCACTACACACATTACACATTAGATATCAAGTTGTCCTCATTGTGCTTTTTGTCTTTGTTGAGATTTTGATGAAAGGACTTTTAAAATATTTTTTATTTTGCATGTTTTTTACAATTCCATTAGCAAGAAGATGTGAGCAACCCAACTATAAAAAATAGAATTTTTCTTGATTTTAAAGCATAGATATCTTTGTAATTAGAATGAGTTTTGGCCTGATCTTAAACTTATTTCTTTTTACGCATGATACCTTTGTACATGAAGCCTCATCCAAGTGATTCAATTGACCTTTTAATAGCTCCTACATGCATCATCTATGAAACCTGTTACTTTAATTCATTATGTTTTTGCATGCTTTTTGGTTGTACTTTGATTTTATGGTTTAGGATTTTAGCTACACTAAAAATGTATGTTTGAATATTTTTAAACCATGGTTATAAACTACTATCTACTACCAAATATTTTGTATTAGTAAAAGGAGTTTCAAGAATACTTAAACTTCATTACTTGTCACAGGGAAGTTGCAACTTGGTTGAGAAGCTATTAACTTCAAGCAATTAACTTATAGTCCAACTAAAATAATATTGACATAATTTTCACATTTACAAATTATAAGATCTTGTGATGTGTAGCTTTCAAGTTATAGCTTATTAATTTTTATTTTAACATTTGAGAGGGGCTTAGTTATTCCTCATATTTTAAATAATTCTAGCTAAATTTATTTTTAAGGTCAAAGTTAAATAAAAGAAAATTTTGAATGTTAGAGAAATGGGATTTAATCTTATATTTAAGAAAAAGAAAAGAAAAGAAATAGGTTATGTTAGTATTCCATGTAGTGATAATCTTAAAAAACAAAGACCAACACCAACAAATATGCTCATTAGGTTTCATATATAAGCTCTCAAAAGTAAATAAATTTGATAGTTTAAAAGGTTATGAGAGATTATTAGTTGTACTTTTTTCTAATATGATTTGAAGCTTTGCATGTACAACTAATACTATAATTAAGCAATGTGGGAAAAATCATTATTAAAAAAAGTAATCCTTAATGTCCAAAACAAACACTCTAAGTAGCTACATTTACATGCATGTTGTGTTATTATATTGAGGTAACTTTGTTTATTATTAAGATTCCTTGCATCCTAGGTATAACATTCCATTGGGAAAACTATTTTTTAATGTCATATTACTTGCATGGAAAAAAAATTAACAATTACAAATTATTGTTAGATTTTCACTTTATTAATAATTACACTAAGGATGCAAAGATAAAGATGAATGTTGACAAAAAAAAAAGCATTAATTTTTAGAATCTGCAAGAGAAATTATAATTTTCATCTAAGTCATCGAACAACTTACAATATAATATTTGGAAGCAAAATGCACTTTAAATTATAAGTAGAAGTTTCAAATAGCTAAAAATCTTTATGCACAATGAAGAATAGATATAGTAATTAAATTATTTAGACTTAGCAAATTCAAAAGTATCTATTTCAAACAATTGGAAAATATATAATAGTAGTCTATTTTTTGGTTTAGATGTTGTTTAATAATTTTGGAAGAAAAGCTTAGTTTAGAGCTTGTTTAATAATTTTAGATCTTGGTTTAGATCAAGATTAAAGATTAGGAGCTATATGCAGCACTTTAATTAAAAGCTGATAAATTATCAATGTAAGTTGAAACATTATATTAGTTTTTAAAATTTTATTTGAATAATAAAAATAACAATAAGATCTTAAGAGAGATCTAAAAATTTTAGCAACATGAACAATACAATGAAAGAAAATTGTGGCTAAAAAATGGGGTATTGAAAATTTTGACATAATAATAGCTTCATAAAATTTCATTATTAAAGAAAAGGTTTTCAAAATATGACAAAACAAAGATTCAATTTTAGTGAGAAAACATTACCGATGACATGCATGATAAATGCAACCTTTCTTGTATGCATGCGAACATTAATTAGTAAAGTAAGAATGGAGCACATGTATTATTAGATTATTTGATAATATATTTTTTAAGAAGAAAATTATAAATTTTAAGTTAAATTTTGTATGAGGTTTTAAGGTTACTAATGTTAGTTCTAGAGCATTAGCAAGAAAAAGTTTGAAAACTACATGAATATTGGATACATCTATTGTACCTAGGATTACTACTAACATATTTTGTACAAATTAATTTATTTGAAATATTCTTTGGATCTATACAAATATGCATGCTTACCATTTAGTTTCAAGTTCAAGATTATTTCCTACTTTAAATTATTTTTAATTAAAATATCAATGTAAATTTTGTTCTTTTAAAAATTCTTTATTCATTGTACCCATTATCATAAATATAGAAAGGTAAAGTAAATTATTGAAATATAATTATTTACTATAAAAGTCATCATCAAGTCCATCAATCCATTAGAGAATAGAACAATTATATATAGTAAATTAATGGAAGTAAGATCCAACCATTCATCCTACATAATGGAAGTATTAACACAAAGCTACAAAAAGGCTAACCCAATCCTTAGGCTTACAATAACTTATGCATGCTCCTTTTTACTTTATGTCACTAGTGTAATTTTCAACAAACATGAATCCCTCAAGTTCTTGCTTAGTCATAATTTGCTTTTTTTCCATTCCACCATGAGTCAATGATAAGTCACAATGGAGGTCATAATCACTAATTTGGATGAGCAATTAGTTACAAGGCAACTCTGAGTAGCAATAACTACAATATGCATGTTGGTGTTGGCAAAACAAAGACTAAAAATTCCACTAACAAGGATGTGAATCACAAGTTGCAACAAATTGGAAGCCATGGTTGGGAGCAAAAGTGAAGTACAAGTAGACCATGACTCATAGTCTACACAAAAAATACTGTAAACTAATAGTGAGGCTATTGCATGATCTAAGCTAGTTCATAATTAAGTGATGGTATGTTCAATTGCATTCAAAATGAAATATGAAATCTTTAAACATGAATTAAAATGACCAATTGAGGCCAAAAATTCATGGAAAACATAAGAGACACTATGTAAGACATAGATCTCCCAAAAAACCTAGGCATGTAGTCAACATCAAATTTGGGAAAATACCTTGAATTATAATTTCTTTTAAGTTTAAAATAACTTCTTGGTTTAAACACCTCAAATCATATTCAAATCTAAGGAAATTTCTTAGATTTCTTCTAAGCATGAGGGCATAGTTAATTTAACATGGTCCATGGGCTTACAAATATAAGGCGATTTAGTATTTGATTGAAGAGAAAGAGGATGTGATGCAACCCTAATAGAAGCTCCAAAACACCTAAATTAAGTTGAACTTGAGTTCAATTAAATACTATAATATGTACAAAACATAAGTATTTAATGCTAAGAAATCTTAGGGTATGAATGAACATGAATCCTATTTATAACTTAAACTTTCAACCTTCAAATTTATTCAAACTTCCACTATGAGCATGAAACATGAAATTAAGAAAGCATGCATAAAATTAACATGAAAAACATGCTATAAATATCAAATGAAGCATGTAAATAAAATATAAACATGACAAACTTGACAATCCTCATAAGAACTTGTGAGAATAAGAGAATTCACATTGTGAGAATGTGAGGATTATGTCTATATGTGAAAATTTGTAAAATTCATTGTGAGAGAATTGTGAGAGATCTCAAGAGAATAAGATGCATTGGAAAATACTTTAACTCTGAAAGCTCATGTTTACAAGAATGCAATAATGAAAAAGAGGATTTGAAGCTTTGAGAGCTTCAACTCAAGAAAGCTTGAATGCACATACACAAAATATAAGGAAATGGAGATCTCTTTCATTCAATGCATAAAATTCACAAGGAGCTCAAGGAAAATACAAAGAGAAAGGTTTTCCCTATCTATACTTTTGAACTAGAGGAATTTTTCCCTTTTAGTATGGGTTTAACTTGAAGCTTCTTTAGCCTCTTTTACCTTTTGGAAATGGCTTTCAACATAACATTCTTTCTTTAGTCTTCAACAATAAAACATCAACACTTCTAACTTCCAACATAATCCAACGATAATAAAATAAAGTATAAAAGATGTCTAACTCACCTATGACTCAACTCAACATAGAAAATAGATATTATGGAGAAGGAGTATAGAGATGTAAGGAGTATTTTATGAGTTAATACCTTATATATTCACTCATGAAGATGTAATCTAATAGAATATGTT
The DNA here is from genome assembly GCA_015680685.1 of Gnetum montanum. Classification (NCBI taxonomy): domain Eukaryota; kingdom Viridiplantae; phylum Streptophyta; class Gnetopsida; order Gnetales; family Gnetaceae; genus Gnetum; species Gnetum montanum. Next base: position 150,956 of record MNCI01032007.1, on the reverse strand, counting down.
TATAAATTGATGTGTAGTCCTTAGTTTCTTAACCAATGTTTACAATAGGTATGCTAAAGAGTTATATTAATTCATAAGGAGTTACAATAGTTTAGAAAGTGATGAGTTGTGATATTGGGTCTACGATATTGGAGCCTACCAAGCAATATCGAACACTTGATGTTAGAACCTATCTCGTTGCCTATAAATAAGAGACCAGGGTACTTGGTTTCGCAGTTAGTTTTCTTAGTCCCTTAGCCAAACTCTTGCAGTTTTCCTTTTCCAGAGTTAGAATTGTTTCTGAGTGCCCGTAGTAGGAGTCATAAAGTGAACAAATCTTTATTCGAGCATTGTGTACCTAAGCACACCTTGTGACTGAAAATAAAGAAGAACTTTGTGATAAACCTTGTGATGAGTGGTGAGGTACCCCTACACTCAACCATACGAATATGAGCATCTCACGTGCAATCTAGTTGAACTCCGCAGAAGGACTAGTTGTGGTATCTAGACAGTTATCCTTAGGTCACAGTTCACTTTCTTCCCATTTGGACTAGTGTTAACTTTGTCACATATGGTTTAGTCCAGAGTGAGGTGTATGATGTGTTTCTATGCTAATGCTACTCCTAAAGGTAATGGAAGATAATATTAACTAAGCTAAGAGAGAAGGGTGAGAGAGAATATAAGCTAGCCTAAGTGTAATGAGCATCTATTCCTTAATCATCTGTATACATCCTGAACTTTGTGCATGACTGCCATTGGGATTACCAAGCACATGGCTTAAGTATGCTACTGGGTTACCAAGTAGTCACACTTAAATGCTTGTGATTAAGTCGTACTCATTCCGTGTTACTCGAAGATAAGGGTGAAGAGAGATTAATTATCTAGGAAAGCATTTAAACGTTAACAATAATTAATTCCTATTTAGCTTAGTTCATATGCTGCAAGGTTTATCAGAAAGTTCGTCTTTATTGCCGTAAACAAATGTGTGCTCAGGTACAATTTGCTCGAGTAGAGATCCGTTCACTTTAAGACTCCTACTACAAGCACATGGAAATTACTCTAACTCTGGAATGGTACAACTGCTATAGTTTGGCTAAGGATCTAAGTCTAAATGTTTGAAGAAGGGACAAGCACCTCTTATTTATAGATTTTGCAATGGGCCACGATATTGCATATGCGATATCGTGGTGGTGGACGCGATATTGTAGATCATCATCTTGCAACATTCAGAATAACTTAATTATTTTATTTAAATGTTATTTACTATTATTCGCTACTCTCATTAGTTAATTAATGCAATTTTTATTGGATTTTTAATTATCAATGAATTAGCACACTTAGTACGACCACTTCGAGCATACGTGGGAACACTTAGTAACCTAGTAACGGCTAGTGTTTGGTAATCCCAGGAGTGTTACATTGGTTCAAGATGTGTCCAAAGAGTGGGAACGGATGCTAGTGTTAGGACTAGTTAGAGAATAGTTAACTAGTTAAATCAAATTAGTTATTAAATTATTTCATTTCTCCCCTTTAAGCACTAGGAACATAAAACATAAAAAGCATAAAAATCATACACCTCAAGTTTACTTAACCATATAATCGTGCCTTACAAGTAAACTTGGGAAGATAACAATTGCATAACCCATCCTTGTTCTATGTAAGCGCATAAGAACTTAATCCTTGGAGTTCAACTAGATTGTGTGTAAACACTCGTATTCCTATGGTTGGGTGTAGGGGTACCTCACCACTCATCATTGGCACCGTTGCTGGGGATTTTGTTTTTTGTGCATTGATTAGAACTTAGGAAATCTTTCCTTCATTCGAATGAAACCTTAGGGTTAGTTATTCTAAAATTATTGAAAAAAAGAGTATTACACACTGAATAATCAATCATGTCTCCTTCTTCTTATGAGAGTGCTTCACCAACTAGGTCCAACACAATGAACAATTAGAAGCATAGTACACATGATGACCAGCTAGTGCCCTAACAGTTTCATGTGGTATACGTTCATCTTGATGAGCATATACCAAAGTTTACCTTTATCCTCCACCAAGATGAACAACTATGTTGCCATGATTTAAAAGGTAACATAGTGTTACCTCTCGATCGCTCAATTCCAAGCATGCTTCTTCGTGCTCTCACACAAATTGGTATGCAGCACTTACAGGCAGAATACGTTGTGCATGAACATGACTCGAGAGAGTATCGACCCATAGAGGTACAATGCCAAAGGGACTTACAATAGTAGAGACAATATAAATCTATGAAGGGAAATTGATCTCAGGATGTTTTGTATGTTCTAAGTGAAAATGAGGATGGTGAACCTGCCTTGGGAGGGTTTCCACAAAACGATGTCCCTCTCATTAACTTCGGTAAAGGAATTGTGTATCAGAATCTTCACTCAACTATTCATAACCCAGGATCTGATACCAATGGACACAAAGGGTTTGAAAAAGGAACACAAACATATGATATTGACAAACATTCCGATCATAACCACCACTGAGGCCAAGACCACCAAAGAGAAAGTGACAAGCACCGTCATGGTGCTAGTCTTCCTTCCTCTTCACCTTCATCATCTCCTTCCCCCTCTCTTTCGAGATCTGAATGTAATCGCAAAGGAAAAGACCATGAGGAAAATGGTAAGTGAAACAAAGATCATAGACAGAATAGTCAAGAAAGGGAACAAGGGCATTCTAGAGAAACACATCACGAAAGGAGGGAGAGTAGGGAATAGCATAGGCATCATAGACACCATAGACAACATGATCACAATGAATCCCTACTCGCTACCTAAAGTATGCTAGATATAACCAAGGCTATTAGGATCCCAAAAAGGCACTAAAAGGATAGTAGGATCAAAAGATTAGACATGAAAAACATCCCACGATTTGAAGGGGGATATAATGCTGATCCTCAAAACCATCTACAAGCATTTCACGATGCATGTGCCTTGCAAAATATAGAAAACAAGTGGAAAAAACTAAAGTTGTTCCCATGGACACTGATCAAGGAAGTGGAAAGCTAGTACCAATTCATCGATGGAGTACCATGTTAGAGCTATTCAACGATAAGTATCAAACATACTCTCGAGTGTCCAACCTGCATAGGCAAATCCAAAGATGGAAACAAAGAGGACACGAACCCTTGGATGCTTCCATGGGTCAATATTATGCATTATTACATCGTTCCCTAGCCATGGTTACTTGCAAAGAAAATAAATATGCCATCTTGTGGATGGGCTTAGGTATAAAATGTGAAGAACCCTTGGGACTTATGCCTAAGGAAGGCTATCTAAGCTCTTAGCCCATCAGATACAAAGATTGTTGGAGTAAGTTGCCAAGGAGGAAGGTGATTAAGGAAAAGAGAAAGTGTGGAGGAATTCAACAAAGATCCTTCTCTCTAAAAGAAGGAAGTTAGATTTTGTGAAGATGAAGAAGAGTCACCACTCGAAGAGATGGTGAATAGGAAGACTCTGTCCATTCAAAAATTTGCATCAGATGTATCAGTAAAGGTAGATCAAATGTGGAACTTAGATGATAAATTTTAAACTATTATAAAAATAGTTGATGAGTCTCGAGAGCAAAGTAGTGACTGAGAGAGAAGGAAAAAGAAAGAAGTTGATTCTGCACGTAACAAAGGTAAGGGCAAAGTTGCCATCATTGAAGAGGTTGTGGATTCGAACATAGACAATGATGGAAGATGTGAGATATCCCAATATGATCATCCTAAAGGATGTTTTCCAATAGTACCACATCTACAAGAGTCTGGTATGTATGCACTAAACCCACGATTAAATAGACAGCAAGCACCCATAAGGTTACCTTATCCTCAAGGTAACCCAAGGCAGTTCCACCAACTCTTGATGTATTATCTAAGTCTAGCTCCACCACAACTGAATGAATAGTATCAACAATGGAAACACCCACAATCATGGAGAATGCCATTACCACATTAACAATACCCTTACTGTCAACCTAACCCATACGGGTACTATGTTTAGTAGTTGATTTCTCCACATGACTTCACTAGTCACGTCACTCCTCAGCCTCACTACCAAACCCATGAGTACCATAGAAATCCTTCTCCTAGGAGCAATGTCTCATAAACATACTATCTTTCTCATCTAACTACACCTCTTCCACCCTTAGCTCCATTACCACCTGCTCCAACTATGTAGGGTGAGCTCCATGACTAGCCATAACAAAGTAATGCTACAAGGGCTATAAATCCTCAACCTACTATTAGTTTAGACAACTGCACAAAGAAGAGACCTTTCTTTAGAACCAAACGTCCAACCAAGTCCTTACAGCCACAAGCGGCTAATTGTCCAATTGCCTTAAAATTTTTTGAATCTTCGAAACTTCCTTCAAACCAAAAATCGCATCCAACACACATGGTCATGTTGACTCATGCCATTACTAATTGGATTAAAGTTGGCCATCTTCTTAGGAAATTCTTTGATCTTGGAAGTCTTCTTATATATTTGCAAATCATTGGAAATGAGCCTTGCGAAGCTCTTTTGGATTCAGGTTTTGATGTTAACTTAATCTCTCAAGAAATGTACAAATCCTGGAACCTACCTCCACTAAAAAAGAGTAACATTCATTTAAAGTTGGTTGACCAATCCATCACTATCCCATTAGGACTAGTAAAGGACATTGTTACCACTGTTTGTGGGTGGTTGTACCCAGTCGATTTCCTAGTGATTCAAGTCAACAACTGTAAGGGGGACTTCCCAATCATTATGGGAAAAGCATGGCTAAGAAAAATTGATGCACACCTAGGAATATGTGATCTTTCCCTAGAAATATTAAAGGAAAATATGTTTGGAAAGATCGAGAAGAAAACATTTCCATGCATCACATACAATGACACATGGTGTGATTGCATGCAGAAAGCCTAGTTTGTACAATGCTTAACATTGCATGTATGCAACTAGTGTGCACAAGTAACTAACATACAAAGATGCTTGTATGAAGAAACCACAAGATAGAAAGGCACCTAGTGGCTAATAGGTGACCAAGAGAGCAATTCAACTCTATGCATGGAACCAACTGAGAGCTTGACTTGTGCCTATGTTGATAGCATAGATGCATTAGAGCAAGTCCATCACCAACTTCCAAGTTGTGACATCAAAAATATCAATTGGAGGAAGTTGGAAATCCCTGACAAGTTTAAGCAAGAGCCCCTCGAATTAAAATTTTTTCCCACCAGTATGGAATATACATTTCTCCAGAATGGCAAACCGGTAATCATTAATGCTAAGCTCGCTCCTCGATAAAAAGAAAGATAGTTGAAGATGGTAAATAAATGGTCGAAAGCCTTTGCTTGGTCATATCCTAGATTAACCAGAATAGATCCTAGGATATGCCAACATAGAATTTACACTGACCCCTCCATGAACCCTCGACAACAACTGCAAAGGCAACTAAACCCTAAGCTTAAGCAAGTGGTTAAAGAAGAAATTGAACAAATTCGAAAAGCCAAGTTCATCTACCCCATTGCTGATAGTGAATGGGTTAGTACATTAGTCATTTTTCCTAAATAGGGAGGTAAATGGAGGGTGTGTATATACTTTAGGTTGTTAAACATGGCAATGTTTAAAGACCATTACCCATTACCATTTGTTGACCAAGTCCTAGATACCATTGCAGGGCATTGCTACTATAGTTTTTTGGATGGTTGCAGTGGATATAATAAAATTCAAATAGCATCAAAAGACAAAGCCAAGACTACATTCAAAAGTCCTTGGGGGACATTTGCATATAGGTAGATGTCGTTTGGCTTGTGCAACACCCCAACAACATTTTAGTGTTTGGTTCTAAGTATCTTTCAGTAGCAGATAGGGAATGGTGTGGAGGTCTTTATGGACAATTTCTCCACCTACGGAGTGGACTTCGAACAAGCATTGGACTGATTAGAGAAAGTACTGAAATGATGTGTAGAAACCAACTTAAGGCTTAATTGGCAAAAAAGCCATTTAATGGTCCAAGAAGGCATTGTGTTAGGGCATAAGATTTCAAAAATAGGGATAGAGGTAGATCCTGTAAAGATTAAAGTCATCTAAGGAATCACTCATCAACCTAAAATTGTAAAAGATATTTGATCATTCCTTGGACATACTAACTATTATAGACGCTTCATCGAGAACTTTTCAAAGATTGCAAAATCATTGGTAAAATTAACGAAAAAGGATGTATCCTTGAATGGACCAAGGAATGTGAGCTAACTTTCCAAATCTTGAAGCAAAAGCTCATAGAAACACCCATTCTACAAGCTCCTGATTGGTCTAGACCATTCCACATAATGACTAACCCATCCAACTTTTCTTTAGGAGCCGTACTTACATAGTTAGATGACCAAAAGGGACCCTATTACATTCACTGTGCAAGTCGAAGTATTTCTGGTGCATAGCTTAATCACACCGCAATAGAAAAAGAGTTAATGGCTGTGGTGTTTGCACTAGAAAAATTTAGGTACTATGTATTAGGCTATAAGATATTTGTACACACAGATCATAGTGCAATCCAGTTCTTGATGAATAAACCAACGGTGAGTCCTTACATCATATAGTGGCTCGTGATCTTACAAGAGTTCGATCTTACAATGATTGATCGTAAAGGCACTGAGAATGTTGTTGCTGATCATTTATCTCAGTTATGATGGGACAACAAAGAGGACGAATATCCAATCTCTGATTGCTTCCCTAATGAACTCCTCTTTGTAGGCGTAGTAAAAAATTAATTAACCATAGACACAAATTAGTATAGTAGCATTCTTACCTATCTTCTCACACAAGAAACACCACAAGGGTTGGACATTAAAAACAAACAATAGTTTCTTCACCGAGCCAAATATTTCATGGAAATCAATGGACACCTTTATAAGGTATGTTCCAATGGCTTGGTCTGATGGTGTGTTCCCGATGTAGATCAATTGCAAGTTCTCCAAGATGCTCATGAGGGCCCTTGTGGGGGTCATTACGTTAGGAAATGAATAGCCATTAAAATCTTGCTTGTAGAATATTATTGGCCTACATTATTCTAGAATGCTCATCACTTTGTCCAATCTTGTGAGCACTGCCAATAGGTTGGGGGAATGACTACTAGAATGGAGGATTCACAACAATGGATTCAACCTTTAGAACCCTTCAGCATATGGAGTATTAATTTTATGAGGCCTATTACACCAATGTCCAATGGAAAAAACTACATTGTTATTGCTGTTGACTATTTTACAAAGTGGGCAAAAGCAACCATTGTCACTGACTATACATCATCTACCATTGCATGGTTTTCTCAACAACAAATCATAAACAGGTTTGGTGTGCCTTGTGCACTTATTTCTAATAATGGTACACATTTTATACGTGCAACTTTTCAAAAGTTGATGTCATGCTTAGGAATGGAGCATAAGTTGACTACACCATATCATCCTTAAGCAAATGGCCAAGCCAAAGTCACCAATAGGGAGATCACAAAAATATTGACACAAACCATTAGCAAATATAGGTGAGACTGGAGCACCAAATTGAACAATGCTCTTTGGGCATACCACTCCACATGGAAACTCCCTATAGGCTATTCCCCCTATAAGTTAGTGTATGGTAAACTTCCAATACTTCCTATCTAGGCTGAGCTTCGTACACTATCTACAACATGTGACCTCAACCTTGACCTCAATCTAGCACAAAAAGAACAATTAATGAACCTTAACTCTCTAGATGAAAACTGATTATCCACCTTATCATCCAATGAACTGCACAAGGCCTTTAACAAACAATGTCATGACCTAAGGATTAGGAAAGTCAAATACCAACTAGGAGATAAGGTTCTATATTAGAATCCCACACATGTGCCACAACGAACTAAATTTCAAATGTTGTGGGAAGGACCTTATATCATTCATGAAACTTTTCCTTCAGGGGCCATGATTATCTATAAATCTAAAAGCTTGGATAGGAAATTATTAGTCAACATCCAGCAAACCAAACCTTCCCATGAGCCTAAGATGGCCAGTACTAACACTACCTTTGTTAATGGACAACCTTGCTTATTATTTCAGATCTCCTCCTTCCAACTTAGTCATGGGGAAGATGGCCACTGATGCTAGTCATGTTGAGCGTCAGTTCTTTTGTCTTTTTACACATTCTTCATCTTTACTTTTTTTTTTGTTTTACACCATTGTTAACATTTTTACTATTTATTTCTCTATTACATTTTATTTAAATTACTCTCACTTGTCATATAATAAGTGCACATGATGGTGGATTGTATTATAATGGTGTTGATTGCTAATGTTTGATTTTTACCTTTGACTTTTAATGTTGATACTAAGATATGGTTTCTTTTGATAAAACAAGCAATGAGTCCACATCACCCATCCATCCATATAACTCTATGGTCTCCCTTTATTTTGGAAATGTACTGTCCCTTTGTCTAAGTAAACTTATTAATGAATTGGTGGCTTGATATTCTTCAAACTAAGGAAAGACTCAAATGGATTGAAAAGGGTATGGCTTCAAGGGGATTCGACGCATTTGTGCTAATTATTCTCTTGGGTAATTGGATGTTTTCATAGTTTTTCCACCATTCTATGGTTGACCAATATCAGGAAGTTGACTAAATCAAATAAGTCTTTGCATGGTGTGGTTATCACTCAAAAAGAGAGATAGAGAGAGAGAGAGAAGAGAAAAAAAACAAGTGGGAATACACAGCACACCCCTTAGACATAATAAAGTAACATGGGCTACAAGCACTAGTTATGGCACTAGAAAGAGATGTTACCCATGCCTAAAGGTTCTCTCTAACTAAGGCCCTTTCTCTCCTTTTGCTTCTCTATCTTTCTCTTGTTGGAATGGTGGTGGCTCTGTGGATGCATTCTCGTTGCTTCAAGAGGATGGATTGGTCAAGTGTGTTGATGCGAGGTCATTGAATGTGGATAGTTTTAATCTGGACTTGGGCCAAATTTTATTAAGTTACCTTAATCACATACTACACAAAGGACTTTACACAACCTTGATTTTGGATTCCATTCCATTCAATTCTCTCTTTCCATATTTCTTTCCATATTCCACTTCATTGCTAATTTTACGATTAGTCTATATCTTGGTTGATGCATTGTTATTCTTTAGTAAACTGTTGTGGGTAGGTTCTGAACCATTATTCCCATATGTTATTCCTAGAGCCTATGGACTCTATGGTTTGTGGGTTTGTCAGGGCATAAAGGGCATTAGCCTACTTTGGGGAGGACCCACTGGCATTCCTTTTTGGTGCAATTGTTAAGCTCTTTCCCTTTAACATTTCTTGTAATCAACTATTTATCGTTTCACCCCATCACTGACATCCATTTTTATTTTTGTTTTATTGGCTTCACCATTGTTATTTCTCTCATCTTTCTTATTCTTTAAGTTTTTCCACCCTATTGCTATTGGAGGCTCACTCTTAGTCGTGGGGGTCCTATCATAAATTTTTCCATTCCATTACTTATCTCACCCCTACACCTTGGGTAGTCATTAGTTATAAACCTCTAACCCAATATCTGCCATACCCACAACCTATCCAATGTTCTTCATATTGAGGCAAGGTATCAACGACATTATGTCTTATATATCCTTGCTAATTTGTGATTGTGTTGTGTGTGCAAGTGGCAATCGCATGAACCATGGACTGGGATAGGAGGAAGCACTCAGGACGGACTGGAGCAAAAAGCATTTACACAGGGAACAAGCTTGAGCATATAGCCATGGATGAACAACAATGTGCACATTTTTGACAACAGTAGCAACGTGCCTCATTTTCATTTCTCTTTCTCTCTCTCTCTTCAAGCTGTCAATGAGGGTCTGGATGTCACCTATGTACAATGTCCACCACAATGGTTATGAACACCAATGCTATAATATGTTTGTTGATTTGTTCACTAGGCACATTGAGTCTATCATTCCATGTCACTATCAGATTGTTGTTTAGTTAATAATCCCATACCTTCTCAATATGTTGTAAGAAACTCAAGGACGAGTTTTCATTCAATCATGGAGGTATGATGGGTCACAATATCGGGTCCGCGATATCAAAGCCTGCCAAGTGATATTGAACACCCAATGTTGGAACCTATCTCATTGCCCATAAATAAGAGACTAGGGCATTTGGTTACACAATTAGTTTTCTTAGTCCCTTAGCGGAACTCTTGCAGTTTTCCCTTTTTAGAGTTAGAATTATTTTTGAGTGCCTACAATAGGAGTCATAAAGTGAACGGATCTTTATTTAAGCATTGTGTACCTGAGCACACCTTGTGACTAGAAATAAAGACGAACTTTGTGATAAACCTTGCAACATTCAGAATAGCTTAATTATTTTATTTAAATTTTATTTACTATTATTTACTACTCTCATTAGTTAATTAATGCAATTTTTATTGAATTATTAATTATCAATGAATTAGCACACTCAGTACGACCACTTCGAGCATACGTGGGAACACTTGGTAACGCAGTAACAGCTAGCATTTGGTAATCCTAGGAGTGTTACATTGGTTCAAGATGTGTTTGGAGAGTGGGAACGGATGCTGGTGTTAGGACTAGTTAGAGAATAGTTAATTAGTTAAATCAAATTAGTAAATTAAATTATTTCATTTCTCTCCTTTAACCACCAGGAACATAAAACATAAAAATCATACACCTCAAGTTTACTTAACCATACAATCATGCCTTATAAGTAAGCTTGGGAAGACAACAATTGCATAACCCATCCTTGTTCTATGTAAGTGCATAAGCACTTAATCCTTGGAGTTCGACCGGATCGTGCGTAAATGCTCGTATTCGTATGGTTGGGTGTAGGGGTACCTCACCTCTCATCAGAAAGGGCAAATATTAGTAAGTTAGCAAAAGGATAAGATATATATGATGATAGGACTAAATTAATTGAAGTGACAACAAATTGAAGTGACATGAAGTGACAACAAATTAATATTAGGAACAATAGCCAAAGCATGCATTACCACAAGAAAGCACATGAAGTGACAACAAATTGAAGTTGTAAGACTAAATTAGTCTAAAATAAGAAATGAAAAAGAATTTAGCTACTCCAAAGAGTAAGAAACCTTGAATCCGCCTTTGGAGATCCAAAAGGAGGCATGGGGAGAACTTGTGTGAACACTGGTACAAGTTCAGAAGATATTGGTGAAGATTTTATAGAGCTTGATATATAGTTGTAAGAAAATACTTACAAAGCTATGAAGCCAAGATGCTCGATATCCAAATAGAGCCTAGAGAATCACTGAAAATCCACTTAGAGATCTGAGACAAAACACAAAAATCTAACTTCACTAAAGAATTAAATAAAAATAAAAATCTTTTCAAAGTGGTTTTTAAATGTCTGTTTCTAATTACAAGTAATAGATTCAACTCCAAAAATAAGTAGAACATGTCGCAAACTAAAAAATCTACTTTTCTAATTATAACATACGTTATATCACATATTTATAACCTAGAAAAATCTTATTTTCTTTGCACGGACATTAATAACTTCAATTACTTAAATGTATTACTAAAGCTGAATTAATATTTCTTCGCACATTATTTCCGACAAAATAAGATTTTATTTTATTATTTTTAATAAGGACCGACACTATGTCAGATGAATTCTTTAATCTAGAGAAACAATTGTAAAAGTCAGACGTAGAAATCCAAGGGTGCTATGAAAAAAAACAGAAGCCTAATTTTGAAAATTGCATATACAGTTCGTAATGTCAGATAGCTGTACTCTTGTAGGTATCAACCAGTATTGATTATTTATTTATTTATTTTGGCAGAAATCCAAGTGCGCTGTAACAAGAAGAAGAAAATAACTAAGTGCTGGTTGCACTTAAGAACCCTTAGATTTTCGGAGCATTGGATTCTCACCAATGTTTGGGGTAGTTCCCGGCTAAAGCAGGGAATCTCCCGTCGCAAGGGCAGAGTGTACCACTGTGCTGCTATGCCAGTATGGCGCCCATTCCCGCAGATATTGAAGCAGTGCTTCTCGTAGATTTACAGGCATAGTATCCGTGCTCTTAGGAAAAATAAAAAAGACAGTGCAAAGGCATTATCAACAAATTCAGCTCAGATAGTCATTACCCAATACCCAGAATAAAAGCAGACTCTAATTCAGCTCAGATATTGTGGCTGTATGTCCTTTTTGCTTACCTTCATCAGTATAACGTGCAAGACCTGATCATATCCTATTTCAGAAGAGAAAGCACCGATGATGTGGAGACCATGATTCTTTAGAATAAGAAAATATTTCAGAAGCCAAGATTTGGCCTTTGAAAACCTATTTGTCACTTCGGAGCATGCTCCTATCATCCTTATCTCCACATCGCCGGCCGTACAAAATGACTGCATATTTTCCTTTGTGTTGCTGCGGTCGTAATATGTTTGAAGATGCTTTGTTTGTTTTCTGAGCTGCGATACTCTTTTCTTGAGCACACCCACGTAATCAGCAGCACCTGCTATTCTGTCTGCAAGGGATTTCCTCCCCTGCGAGCCATCAACCGTCCCATAAAATTGCAATTGCAGGGTTTCAATAATAAGAAGTTACAACGTGGTATGTAATATGGATGCACTTAAAAACAAAAACAAAAATGAAACCGAGGTTGGACAACGGAAGCACCTATTCCACAGACATTACATTTATTAAAAATAATTTTCTTTCAAACCCAAACGCGTATCACAGAGGTGAAAGGAGAAGTCAGAAGAGGTTACCTGCAAAGCGTCAGGGGGAAGCAGCACCATGAGATCTTGCAGCAGAGCTTTGAACCTTTTTCTCCTTTCCTTCTCTCTGATGCACACAAGCATGCTGCCTGATCCTGATCCAACATATTGTTTTGCTCTTGTTTTACATGGCGATTTGCAGAACGATGGCAAGGATCCTTGTTTGGCAAAAGCTATTTGTGCCGATTCAATTCTGCAAACAAACTCTTCCTGTGATTCTGCTGGATAGCCTGACATTCTTATGGTTTGCTGTTAATGCTGCAGATTTGAAGCAGCAGTGTGTCAAAGCCCCGGTAGGAAGCAGCACTCATTGCCAGAGAATCCATAAATATAATGAAAAGGGTTCACCAATATCTACTACGGCGAATAATTGGAGGTTATGAGGCCTGTTAAACAAACGCACAAATTCGATGCCAGGATGATGCGTTGAGCTCAGCAACAGTGCGCGTGTGTTTATTTTATGTTGAGAATACTTGAGAGGCATGCTCCATATATCCCATTGGACGATCTCCATACGAAATCAGATCTTGGCCGTACAAATCGACAGCGTAGACCCCCTTCTCTCGCTTAGTTTGGTTGGTTTCTTAAAATGCAGCTGCTTTAAGGAGCAGGATGCCCCAGTTTGCAGACTATCCTGTGGTTTGTCTCCAGCGTATAACAAAATATAAGATACAGGCACGCACATTGATTCTTTCTTCACCATGTCTTCCAATCATGTCCGAGTTTCCGGGTTTTCTAGAACTCCTTAAAGCACCTACAGGTCTTCCTTTGCAAATTTCTGAAACGGAGTAGACCCTCTAGATTTATTCCTTAAAACACCTACAGGTCCTCCTTTGCAAATTTCTGAAACCGAGTAGACCCTCTAGATGTATTCCTTGAAAACATTTACCCGAATGTTTTTTTGACATTTGAAACAACTCAATTAAATTTGCAATTAAAATATTTTATCTATGCCTAATATGTTTAAATGCAGAATACTACAGAAGAATGCAGTATTCATCTATCATGCTATTATTTATCATTTTTGTGTGAGCATACTTTTTCTTCTTTTGTTGATAGAATAGTTTGAAATTTGAAATATTGATGGGATTTGTGGGGGTGCTTAAACCATGAAATAATTGTAATATAGGTACAAACTAAGATACATAGTTCAATTAGACATTTATAACTCAGCATTACCCATAGAACCTATGATTTGGATCTTTCAAATCAAGAGCGTATATATTTATAATTTAAAAAAAAATCTTTAGTATTTCTTTTAACATGCCAGTTTGACTACATTTGATTTCTCTAATTTCTTATGAGTAGGTGGCAAGCATGGAGGGAGGGAAACAAGGAAATTCAAATAACAAAAAAGATTTGGAAAATCTTGGCATTGCCACTTCTATTTAAAGAGATCATGCATGAAGGGCAAGTGGCAGAACATGTAGCCACTTCTTCTTCTTCTTCTTTGTGGAAAAAGGAGGAAGGCCTATAGAAGGGCCAATAGGGATAACTAAAGGTAGGTAGAAGGAGAGAAGGAGCCACGAAACAAGGGTATCACCTCTCCTAAGAGTTTCAAACCCTTTTATTTTTATCAAAATGCTTTTTAAAGCCTAGAGAATCCCAACTTGAGTTATCTCCATTAAGAAACAATTAAGTTAAAATGTTGTAAAAGATTGAAGAAGCTTTCTTTGGAATTTACACATGAGAAAGATTAAGAAAGCGTCTTGGGAGATCTTCTAGCAAACAAGTAGGTCTCCATCATGAACCTCAATGATCTAGAGGATTGAACTTAGGAGCTCTATTAGGCTATCTAGGCATATCATCAAATCCTAAAGAAGGAAGTTCGAGTAGCTATTTGTAGCTAAGTCTTCCCAACTTCCCTTATTGCACTTTCTCTATTTTAATTGATCCTATGTGTACTTGTAATGTCAATAATATTATGTTTTTTGTTAATAAATGAAATTTAGGCTTTAAAAAGTTTATTATGTGTTTAAAGTTTAAAATTAATTCTAACTTTTGCTTCCATTGAGATTATTCTCAGGTTAGTCATGTTCATAAGCAAAGGGCCCTAGGAAATATCTTATTAAATTGTACTTTTTGCATGTTGTGCATTAGTTTACCTTTGTAACCTAAATTTTTGCATCAATAGGCTTTTACTTTCAACTCTTTGAGTAATGCATTGATCCTTTTTGTAATTGCAAGAGCATTCTAGACCAAAATATTTGTAAAGAAAGTTAAGTCCACATGTAAAATTATACATCTTATTGCATGTGCTACAAATCATGATTTTAGTTTTTTGAATATTAAATTTCATTTTAAAAGTTATCAAAAGTATGAAGCATTGACTCCAATCCTTCCATTGAATTTGAAATTAAGACAACATAATCAACATATAGACTACGAGTTTAAATGAACTACTTCCAATTATAATTACAAATTAAGTTGGTATTTTTTGCATCCATTCTTCAAGTTTATCAATAAAAACCCCAAATAAAGTAAAACATGTTAGAAATAGTGTAAATGTATGGACTCCAGCTTCTCCATGACTTTCTTTCAAGAATTTTGAGTAGAGTAGAGTTATTGGTAGTTTTTATTTCCATATTGAAGTATTTGATTTCATGCAGTAGGTGCTATAAGTATTATTTTTTTATAAAAAAGGTCATAGAAGATTAGGTTGGGAGCAAAAGTTCAAAAAAGGAAAGAAGGGGCCAAAAAGCTTCATGAGAGGCCCATGCTAAATGAGGTACCATTATCCATAAAAAATTTTAAATTGAACTTTATCCCTCCCTTTGTAGCCTACTAAGCTTGAAGTAAATGAAGCTTTCTCTTTTCTTCATTTTGAGTACTTTATGCAAGCTTTTGTATATTTGGTTGAAGCTTTCTTAACTTCATCCTTTTTCTCTATACTTGCATTTTTGCAAGCATGTTTCTCTTATCATAAGATGTGAATGCCACATCATGGATTCTTCTTTCATTTGCTTTCTAGCATGAATTCTCAAGAACTCTCACATTCTCACATGGTTCTTTTATGAATGTTTTCTTAAACTTAGTCTCTTACAAAATTTTCTTCATATTTTGCATGCAATTTCATATCTATTGGAAGTTTAAATGTTTCAAGCTTTGAAGCATTGAAGGGTTTAAAGAGTTTGAAGGTTGTAGTGAAGAACTGACCACATCTTTTACCAATTACAATTTAAGTGTTGGGATTCACTTCCCCATATTACCTCCATTGTGTTTCTAATCTTAGTTTGGTTTAGTCTTGGATATTTCATACATGGTTTTTATCTCAAGGGTTTATCCCTCTTTCATGTATTTGATGTTGTGAACTTCCTTTAGATGTTGTTGGAGAAAGAATTAAGCTATCTAGCTTGAATTCTAGAAAGAACTAAAGTTTCTTATAATTCTTAGTATGCTCTAGATCATTTCCCATGAAGTTTAATGCATATTTTCTAAGGGTCTTCATTAAGAATGCCTTCCAAGGTCTAAAACCATGTTTCACATATGTTTCTTTTTCAAAACTAAAGAATAGAGTATGCAAGTACCATCTACATTTCCCCAAAGTTTAAGTTAGAATTATAAGGATTTGAACCCTCAAAATTTTAAATGGAACCTCAGTGCTACTCCATAACAACTAAGAATCAATTGTGCTTAGTTGCATTCCAAAAATCCTTATTTCTGGAAGCTCATGCTTAACTAGATCAAAGTTGCAACCAACTCATACCTTGCTTACATTGCAACTTATGCTACATTCAAGAGGCTCAAAAATAATTTAGCATGACCTTTTCTTAGTCACACTACCTTCAAAGCTAACTCACTATAACTATCCCATCTTTGTCCCAACAAAATGGAATTGGCTACATGGGTTACTTTTCGCCATTTATCATTATAAATAGCTATATTTTTGTTTATTTGTAGTTTTCTCAAACCATTTTTGAATTTTTTTTGCATGTCTTCTTTAGTCTTCCATTTGATGGCTTTCCTAGAACAATGATTTTTTTGGCAGTTCTATTAACTTTGATAGTATTTTATATTTTGTATATTATTGATGAGTGGCAAGGTACCCCTACACTCAACCATATGAAATGAGCGTCGCACACGTGATCCGGTTGAACTCCGCAGATGGACTAGTTGTGGCACCTAGATAGTTAGCCTTAGGTCGCAGTTCGTTGTCTTCCCACATAGACTAGTTTTGCATATGTCATGTATGGTTTAGTCTAGATGAGGTGTATGATGTGTTCTAATTCTAACGCTACTCCTAATGGCAGTGGAAAATAATATTTAACTAAATCAAAGCTAAGAGGAAAAGGGTAAGAAAATCTAATCTAGCCTAAGTGCAACAAGCAACTGATTCCTTGATCAACCATACACATCTTGGACTTCGTGCACGACTGCCACTGGGATTNAACCGATTCCTTAACTAGCCGTACACACCCGTAGATGCTCGTAGTTAAGTCGTACTCACACAGGGCTACGAAAGCAATAAATAACATTAAATAAATAACAAATAAATAAACTAAGTGAATGCTGTAATGATGAAGTAATCTCGATCTTTATTGCGGGTCATGTGCGTGTCCAAGTACGGCACACTCGAATAAAGACACCGTACAATTACATTCACCACACTACGGGTAGACACCGGAAAAATTCTAACTCTGGAGGGATCAAACTGCCAGAGCTTCGCTATTCTAAAACTGGGATCCCGAATAAGGGAGAGCCGCCTCTTATTTATAGACATGGCAGCAGACTGCGATATTGCATACGCGATATCATAGGGAAGGATGCGATATCGCGTACGCGATATTACGGCCTATGTGAACTGTGTCTCATCATACCCCCACGACTGAATAAAAACTCATCCTCGAGTTACAAGGAGAACAAGCTTCAGTGATTACACAGTGGATAGGTATGGGATTATTAACTAGAAAAAGAAATGGACTAATGCCACAGTGTGGGAAGACACAACATAGAGAAAAAATGCTACAACTACAAAAATTTGGAACTCATGTAGTTCCTGGTGGCAGTGGCCCCGCCATGGGTGCTTTCCCTTTGTCATGTGCTCCAAGCTTTGAAGGTTGATGATGCTGAAGAATAGCCTAGAGCTTCTCCTCTTCGGTCCGAGGGTCTTGTGCCGTCCATGCTGATGCTCCGATGTTTGATGGAGTCGGCACTTTCCACGGACAGGGTAGTTGCGGGAACATCTGATTAGCTTTGACGTACCATGCTGCGAACACCCATCGTTCCTCTTCAAAGGCTCCAGCTCTGTCTTTGTATTCATGAAGTTCTGTCAACCGTCGAGCCAAGTCAGTTGCCATATATTTCTGTCCTTGGTAGCTTTCTTTTACCACCATGAGTTCATAATTTGCAACATCTAGTTTTTCAGCCAACTTCTTTCGCTCTGCAAATTCTGCTTCATATTTAATATGGGTGGAAGCTACTTGTTGCTTGAGCTCTGACCTTGGGAATCCTACTATTAACATGGCTAGGTTGGCATATCGAAGGTTTTCCAACTCCATGTATTCAGTTAAGTCTTGGATCTGCAGGTCCTGGTTCTTAATTTCCGCTTGGTGGGCGTAGGCATAAGTGTCCAATATGGCCCCCCAATCAGTGTGCTGGGCACTGATGCTATTGATTTGAGCTTTGGCCATATGGATCTCCTTCTCCAGGATCTATTTGTACATCCTCACATGATCATGGAAATGCTCCTTCAGCTTCTCATGTCGTTTAGCCTCATTCTGCCACGCACTAATCTCGATGGCTGATTTCTGTCGAATAGCGCGTACCTCCTCCATTGAGAGGGTTCGATTTTCTCTGGCTAAATGGATTACATCTTGGTTGACTCGAATGAATTGTTCTCGCAGCCGATGAAAGTGCTCATCGAGAACATTCTTTTGCTTCTCCACAGAAGTCAACCGAAGGTTATCTGTAATCAACTGCTTATTCTCTTCTTGCAAGGCCTTGAGTGCCTTAAGATGCACATGAGTTTGTGCCTTTGCTATGGAGGCATCCCAAGTGGCCGTCTCCTTTTCTTCTTCCACCTTCTTATTCTTTGCAATTAGTTTTATTAGTTGCTCGGTTCTAAAATTATCTAACTGGTCTGCGAGAACCAATCGCAAGGGATCCCGTTGTGCTTCTTGTAAGGCGATGAGCTGCTCTTGTAATTTCTGCACTTCAGCCTCAGCATGCTTAGCCCTTACTTCAGATATGACCAACTTCCCCTTTGTGGAAATGAGGTCTGATTGAATTTTCGTTACATCCTGGGGGATGTCAAAACTTGTCCTGTTTGAAGCAATCTGTCCAACACATCCTCATGTTCCGCAGGAGTCATTGAGGTTTCGGCAATAGTTTGAGCATCCTGTGATTTTGAAAGATCTACCGGTGCACAACAGGTACATTAAAAGACTCTTTGATGTGGTCAGCGACCACTTCAGCTGCTCCCATGGCATCCTAGTGTTGCATGACCACCACAGTGGCCCCTTCACCAGTCTCTAACTGCACTTGAAAAGATGCCGCGTTTCCAGAGATCTGTTGTGACCATCTGCTTTCCCCTCCTCCTGTTTGCATTGACAACTCACCCCTTGTGCGATCTACTAAAATCGTAGGCTGACTGGCATCATCGATGACACGGAAGAGATTGGCGTCATCACAACTTCCCCGATTGACCGTCTCAGCAATGGCCCTCAGATGGCTCATCGATGATCTATAGTCTTGCGGCGGCAGTAGATCCTGGCCTGTGTCGGGTCCTACTTCTTGTTGTTGGCTGGGACTTATGGTCGGAGGTTGACATGGTCCTGCAAGTTGAATTGCAGGGGGTCCAGCCATCTGTTCTTCATCTTCTTCATTTGGTTCCAACTCTTCGCCAGTGCTCTTTCTTGGAGCTGGCGCCTTTAACAATTCAGCGTAAGAAGCATTTTGGGCTTTTTGGAGGACGTCATTTGTATATCCCCGAATCCCAGCCCGTTGGCACAGTTTTTTGATAAGGCAGGGAAAAGGGAGTGCCATTTTCCCTGTCTTCCATTCTTCGAATCACCTTAGGATCTCCGTCAAATATAGATGAGGAAGGTTAGCGTTAACCTTTCCCATCAACACTAGACATCCTCTTGCC
>MNCI01032007.1:69524-128517 GCA_015680685.1 Gnetum montanum | reverse complement strand
TAGGGGTGCACCACATTGTTGGACTTGTGCTGGGTTGGAAGATGCAGTGGCCTCAGAGTTATGTTGTCCCTTCCTATGGCCGTGTTTAAAGAAAGGACATCTTTGATGTTGCTGAGGCTGTTCATTGCAGTTAGTAGCAGCAGCACAAGTGTTGTTCGTGGGTTGCGGTGGTACAAACACCTTAGGAACAGTTGGTGGCATTGTGGAAGGAGGGAAAGGATGAGAATGTTGAAAGTTGGAAGGAATGTAAGGTGCACAAGGTGGTGGTTGTGTTGGAGGTATGGGTTGATAGTGTTGTGGAGAATGGTGTTGGGGTGAGATAAAGTGTGGTGGCCCAGTTGAAGAAACAGGATGTTGGACGTTATAAGCATTTGGATTCAGAAAATATGAAGGGTGCTTCTAGTCTAAGGGTGGATTCCCCCACGACTGGGATTGTTGCCACTGTGGTCTAACATAGTATCTCTGTACGAACTCTGGATGTAATGTGTTTCCCCAATGCTCATGTATATGTAACAATATGGGGCATTGGCCCTTGGGGTGATCATACAGGCATATGTTGCATTCATACATATGATTGGCAGTTGAGCGCTTAGTCCCTTTATTCTTTTTCTCCAAATGTCTATTATTTCACCCTGCTTCTTGGGTTTTCAAAACTCTATCTCCAATGATGTTGATATATTCTCCACACTTTTGATTCATCCATTCCAACATCTTATTGATCTTTGCCTCTGCTTCTTCTAACGATTGTTGTATTGGCAAAGATGATGTTTCCACCTTGAGATTTGTTGATCTCTCCTTGTTATGATCATGGACCTTTGTTGAGTTAAGATTTTGGTCCTGTTGATGTTTTTCAACACTCTCCCATATAGCTATTTCTCCTTCTTCTTTTGCTACCCGCTTAATAAGCTCTTGGATTTGATGGGTTCGTAGGTTGTATAGTTGACCTCGGGCATACGTTCCTAAGGTCTCTCTTGTTTCATTACGTAGCCCATCAATGATATGGTACATTAGCCTTTCCTCAGAAAACCCATGGCCTGGACAGTTGTTTAACAGTGAATAATATCTTTCTAAGGCCATGTCCAAGGGTTCATGTTTTTCTTGTTTCCATCCTTGGATTTGTTTCCTCAAGGCTGACACTCTTGCGTAGGTTTGATATTTCTCGTTAAAGACTTCTACCATTGTTGACGAGTGTCGTATTGAATTTGGTTTTAACGATCTATACCATACTTTAGCTTGGTCAACGAGCGTCATAGGAAAGAGCTTCAGTTTTTGCCAACTATTATCAATGTTATTCCATGTGCAGGCATCGTAGAAGGCTAGTAAATGTTAATGCGGATCTAAGTCATAGCCTCCTGAAAATTTTGGAAAGTTGTTTAAATAGAGCCTGGGTAGTCAGCTCTCTTTACGATGCCTACATGAGATTCGAACAGCCTCTTGTATTTGCATTAAGCTTGTAGTGGCCAATGGGGGTTCATCGTCATCTGGTAAGTTATGCTTTCGTGTGTTACGATGACGTTGTTTTTGTTCATTATTATAGGAAACTCCCACTTCAGGTTGTATACTCCAATCTTCATCATCATATAGTTCGTTGGTTCTCCAATGAACTTCCTCACTAAGTGTGGCGTTATTATCATCTTGTAGGAGAGGCATTGTTGTGTGTGAATTTATGTGACTTTTTAATATTTCTTCTTTCTAAGAGATATATCATTGAGTTCTTTACAGCGACCTTGTATGATATAACTAATCTAGATAACTAGCACCATCCCCGACAATGGCGCCAATGATGAGTGGTGAGGTACCCCTACACTCAACCATACGAAACGAGCGTCACACGCGCGATCCGGTCGAACTCCGCAGATGGACTAGTTGTGGCACCTAGATAGTTAGCCTTAGGTCATAGTTCACTATCTTCCCACCTAGACTAGTTTTGCATATGTCACGTATGGTTTAGTCTAGATGAGGTGTATGATGTGTTCTAATTCTAACGCTACTCCTAATGGCAGTGAAAAATAATATTTAACTAAATCAAAGCTAAGAGGAAAAGGGTAAGAAAATCTAATCTAGCCTAAGTGTGACGAGCAACCGATTCCTTAATCAACCGTACACATCTTGGACTTCGTGCATGACTGCCACTGGGACTACCAAGCATAGGCCTAGGTACGCCACTGGGATTACCAAGCGCAGACCCCAATTACACCACTGGGTTACCAAGCGTAGATCCCCCTAGCTACACCACTGGGGTACCAAGTAGTCAGACTTAAATGCTTGTAATCAAGTCGTACCCGTTCCGCTTCTAGGAGTTTAAGGGTGAGAAACTAATCGCGATGAGTAACCGGTTCCTTAATTAGCCATACACACCCGTAGATGCTCGTAGTTAAGTCGTACTCACACCGCTCTACGAAATCCATAAATAACATTAAATAAATAACAAATAAATAAACTAAGTGAATGCTGCAATGATGAAGTAATCTCGATCTTTATTGTCAATCATGTGCATGTCCAAGTACGGCACACTCGAATAAAGACACCGTACAATTACATTCACCACACTGCGGGCAGACATGGGAAAAATTCTAACTCTGGAGGGATCAAAATGCCAGAGCTTCGATACTCTAAAATTGGGATCCCGAATAAGGGAGAGCCACCTCTTATTTATAGACATGGCGGCGGACTGCGATATCGCGTCGGCTGCGATATCGCATATGCGATATCGCGGCCTGTGCGAACCACGTCTCATCAATTATTATATATAAATTTCTATTAGCCCATTAGAAATTTATCAGAAATTATATCTACATATTTTATGTTCCACATGCTTTTGGGCTTGCTCCCACAAAATGGCCATCATTCCCAAACTCATTTGGGTATGCATTCCAACATTTCCAACCCATGTGAAATATAGGTTAAGAACTAAGAAGAAACTATGGAGATTTTTAGTTTATCCTTCCTGTCATATCCTTCAGAGTTTTGTGTCAAATGTGAAAATGATGCAAACTTTTCATTATCATAATGTTA
Organism: Gnetum montanum; assembly: GCA_015680685.1. NCBI lineage: Eukaryota > Viridiplantae > Streptophyta > Gnetopsida > Gnetales > Gnetaceae > Gnetum > Gnetum montanum. Next base: position 125,502 of record MNCI01032007.1, on the reverse strand, counting down.
GAATTCCACACATTAGATAGCAATTAGATTATGTGCAAACAAATTGTAACTAACTGGATCCAGACATGAAGTATACAAGAAGAGGCTATGTATATATAATGACTTCTAAAGGCAATAATGTCATAATTGGGAGGATTTATCATTTTGTATTAGGAATTATGTGTTGAGAACATTGCATGAGAAGGATGAGAATGAGGTTTATGCCCAAGGAAAACTATTAGAACTTAGAGTCCATCAGATCCAAAGGCTGATAGAGTAGGCAACAAAAGAAGAAGGAGAGTTGAGGAAAAGAGAAAGTGTTGAGGAATATAATTGGGATCCTTCTATTAGAAAAAGGAAGGTTCAATTTTACAACAATGAGGAGGAATCACCACTTGATGAGGTGATGAATAGAAAGATCTTACTGTTCCAAAAGCCTTATGTCTAAAATTTCGACCAAGGTAGATAAAATGTGGGATTTGTTGGATGAAAAATTTTAAACTACTCTAAATATCACAAAAGAATCAAGAAGTAGAGTAGTGACTATAATCGTAGGAGGCAAAAAGAAGTTGAACATGCCTACCAAAGGGGTGAGACAAGGTTGTAGTAGTAGAAGAGGTTTTGGAGTCAGAATTAGATGATGATGGCAAGTGTGACATCTACTAGAATGAACATCCTAAGGGGTGTTACCTTATTGTGTCATGCTTGCAAGAGTCTAGGGTATATGTGCTAAACCCTAGACTAGCAAGAATGTAAGAACCTAGAAGATTGCCTTATGCTCAAGGAAATCCAAGGTAGTTCTACGAGCAACAACAAGTTTATTATCCAAGTGGAGCTTCACCATGGCCATATGAGTAATACCAATAGTGGAAACACCCATATCCATGGGGGATGCCACCACTAAGGTAGTAGTATCCTTACAGGTAGCCAAATCCATATGGATACTATGTTCAACAACCAATGTCTCCACGTGACCCTTCTAGTCACGTTTCTTTTCAACATGACTACTAGCCTCCAAAGTATCATAGAACTCATTCCCACCTGCTAGAGGAAAAACCCCATATTCCTATCACCCTTCTCATCCTTTAGCACATGCTCCTCCACCCTCCACCAAATTACCTCCTAGTCCATTTATGTAGGGTGAAATTCCACCACAGCTACAACAACGTAATGCTACTAGGGCTTTCAACTTACAACTAGTTTCACAGCTAAATGGTTCAGAGCCTAGAAAAATGATCATTCTTTTGATCCAACAATCCTCCAAATTCCTCACAGACTAATGTAACTAGTTGCTCTATCTCTACATCATCCTTTACATCAAATCCTTTCAAGAGCCCTTCAAACCAAACACCTCCTAAGATCCACACTATCATGATAACCCATGTTCTATTTAATTAGATCAAGGCTAACAACCTTCCCAGGAAAAGATCTAACCCTAGAAGACCTCTCATCTACTTGTAGATCACTAGACATGGCCCATGTAAGCTTTTCTTGATTTAGGATTTGGTGTAAATCTAATTTTCCATGCAATATACAAAGCATGGAATTTTCCACCTCTCAAGAAGAGTAATATCCATCTAGAATTGGCAGACTAGTCAATCATAATTTCTTTGGGATTTGTGGAGGACATTATGACCAATGTCTATGGGTGGTCCTATCCTACTAATTTTTAAGTGGTCAAGGTTGAAAACTACAAGGGAGACTCCCCGATTATTATGGAAAGGACATGGTTGAGCACTATTGATGCACGAATGAACATCAGAGATCTCTCCTTGGAAATTTCCAAGGAGAATGAATTTGGAAAGATCAAGAAAAAGAGAGTTCCATGAATCAAATATAGTGATACTAGGTGCAACTATGTGCAGAAACTCTGGTCTATCAAGAGCACATGCATCAAATCATGTAGACAATATGAAAATGAATTTGAACTTCAAAGGTGCCTATACATAGTAGCCACAAAATAGGAGGGTACATAGTGGTTGACAACTAATCTTGGAAGTAGCACACTTTGCATGAAACTTGCTAATAGCCTAACATTTGCCCATATTGAAAGCATGGATAAACTAGAGCAAGTTCATCACCAAATCTCTGATCATGCAAATAATGATACCTATTGGGAATAGTTGGAAAACCCTAAAAATTTTAAACAAGAGCCTGTCACATTGAAAACTCTATCTACTAGCATGAAGTATGCATTTTTGACAAATGGTAAGCCAATAATAATCAATGTCAATCTTGCTCCTAAATAGAAACATATGTTGTTGAAGATGGTCAACAAATGGCCAATAGCCTTTACTTGGTAATACCTTGAACTCATAGGGATCAATCCTAGGATATGCTAATGTTGTATCTACACTAATCTAGCCATGAAGCCAAAGGGGTAGCTATAGTAGTGGTTGAACCCAAAATTGAAGCATATCATTAAAGAGGAAATTGAACAACTCCTCAAGGTAGGGTTTATTTATCCCATTATGGATAGTGAGTGGGTTAGTCCACTCAAGATTATGCCAAATAAAGGTGGCAAGTGAAGATTCTGCATTGACCTCCAGCTATTGAATATGGCAACATTCAAATATCACTTTTCATTGTCATTTGTGGATCAAGTATTAGACACAATATTTGGGCATTGCTAGTACAAGTTTTTAGATGGTTATAGTGGCTATAACCAAAACTAGATTAGCATCAGGCCAAAAAAACATTCATGAGTCATTAGGAGACTTTTGCATATTGAAAGATGCCTTTTGGTCTATTCAATGGTTCTATAACATTCCAATGCTTGGTCGTGAGCATTTTTCAACAACAAATTGATTGGTGGTGGGAGTCTTCATGGATGACTTCTCCACCTATGGCACTACATTTGAGAAAGCCTTGGACCACCTTGAGTAAGTACTCAAAAGATGTGTGAAAATAAACTTGTGGCTCAATTGGAAAAATGGCCATCTCATGGTCCAAAAAGGTATTGTATTGGGGCACCAAATTTTGTAGGAAGGGATCGAGGTAGACCCTAAAAAGATAACAATCACCTAAGGAATCACTCGTCAACCAAAAGCTATAAAACATGCTCAATCATTCCTTGGATACACTGGTTACTACCAGTGATTTATAGAGAATTTCTCTAAGATCACAAAACTATTGATCAAACTAACAAAGAAGGATGCTCCATTTGCATGGATCAAGGAGTGTGAACATGCATTTCAAAAGTTGAAGGAAAAACTTGTAGAAACTCCAATTCTACGAGCACCAGATTANTTGAAGGAAAAACTTGTAGAAACTCCAATTCTACGAGCACCAGATTGCTTCAAACCATTTCATATCATGATGGATGCATCTAATTATGACTTGGGAGTTGTGCTTATGTAGTTGGATGACCAAAAACATCCATATTATATCCACTGCACAAGCCAAAGAATTGTTAATGCACAATTTAATTACACCACCACAAAGAAAGAATTGATGGTAGTGATGTATGGTCTAGATATAAAGTGTTTGTGCACACTGAGAGTAGTGCCATCCACTTCCTAATCAACAATCCAATAGTGAGCCCCCATGTCATATGATGGTTGGTGATCTTGCAAGAATTTAATCTTATGATGGCAGATCAAAAGAGTATTGAGAATGTGGTAACTGACCATCTCTCTCAATTACGATGGAATAATAAAGAGGAGGAGAGGCCACCCTTTGACCAATTTCTTGATATACTCCTCTTTATTAATGTAATAAATGAATAAGTTCCCATAAAACCAAAATGGTATGATGGCATCCTCACTTATCTTCTCACTTAAGAGATGCCATAGAATTTGGACTATAGGAAGAAACAATAGTTTTTTTCATTAGGCCAAATGCTTCATGGAAATAAATGGACATCTTTACAAGGTGTGCATCAATGGCCTAGTTTGTTGCTATGTACCTTTTGCTAATCAACTACATGTTCTCTAGGACACTCATGAGAGTCCTTGTGGGGGCCACTATGCTAGGAAATGCATGACCATTAAGATTCTAATGGTAGGGTATTATTGGCTAATCATCTTCAGGGACATCCACCAATTTTTCTGCTCTTGTGAACACTATCAATGAGATGGTCGAATGACTGCATGAATGAAGGGACCTCAATAGTGAATTCAACCACTAGAACCCTTTGACATATGGGGTGTCAACTTGATGAATCCCATCACACCCATGCAAATAAAAAGGCATATATAATTGTCATCATTGATTACTGCACAAAATGGGCAAAAGTAGCAACCATCATTGACTGTACATCATCCACTGTTGTGCAATTTATACAACAAAATGCTATGAATAGGTTTAGGGTGCCACATGCACTAATTTCTAACAATGAAACCCATTTTATAGATGCTACTTTTCACAAGCTTATGCAATGCTTGGGACATAAATTAACAACACCTTACCACCCCCAAGCCAATGGTTAAGCAGAAGTTTTTAAAAGGGAGATCACGAAGATCCTAATGAGAACTATTAGAAAATATAGGAGAGACTGGAGTACAAAATTAAATGATGCCCTCTGGGCATACCACTTAACATGGAAACTTTCTATAAGCTACTCTCCCTATGTGCTGGTGTATGAAAAATTACCAACTCTACCTATCAAATCCTAGCTCTATACATTGTAAACAACCTGTGACTTGGACCTTGATCTTAGCCTAGTATAAAAAGAAATATTAATCAACCTAAATGTGCTAGATGAAAATTGATTGGTAGCCCTATCCTTGAATGAAGTGCATAAGGCATTCAACAAAAAGCATCATGACCTTAGAATATGAAAAGAGAAATTTCAACCTGGAGATAAGGTCCTCTACTAGAACCCCAAAAATGTACCTCAAAGAACTAAGTTCCAAACATTGTGAAAGGATCTTACATCATTCATGAAACATTTCTTTCTTGGGCCATGATGCTCAACAAACCTAAGAGCCTAGACAAAAGGAAACTGATCAACACGCAACAAGTCAAACCTTTCCATGAACCCATGCAAGCCAGTGGAAGCAATGCCTTAATAAATGAACAACCTTGCTTAATTTTTTGGATCTCCTCCTTTAAAATAATTCATGAGGAAAATGGCCATCCATACTAATCATATACATGGCTACTCAGTTTTTCTATTTTTTCTTTTACACATTTTCATTTCTATAAATTGTTTATTTTACTTTTTAAATTTTTTTAAAACTTTGCCCTATTTTAAACCATTTTTTATTTTACACCATTGATGAGTCATGATATTAGGGCCGCGATATCGCATCCACAATATTAGGTCCATGATATCAGAGCCCGACAAGTGATATCGAACACCTGATATTCGAACCTATCTCCTTGCTTATAAATAAGAGACCAAGGCACTTGGTTTCGAGAGTAGTTTTCTTAGTCCCTTACCTAAATTCTTTCAATTTTCCCTTTCTAGAGTTAGAATTATTTCTGAGTGTTCATAATAGGAGTCATAAAGTGAATGGATACTTATTCAAACATTGTGTACCTGAGCACACCTTGTGTCCAGAAATAAAGATGAACTTTGTAATAAACTTTGCAACATTTATAATAGCTTATTTATTGCATTTAATGTTATTTACAGTTATTTGATGCTTTCATTAGTTAATTGGTTGTTTTTATTGATTTGTTAATTTTCAAAAATAATCACACTCAGTATGACCACTTAGAGCATATGTGGAACACTTGGTAACCCAGTAATGATTAGCATTTGGTAATCCCAGTAGTATCACATTGGCTCAGGATGTGTACGGAGAGTGGGAATGGATGCTGGCCTTAGGACTAGTTAGAGCCTAGTTGATTAGTTAAATTAAATTAGTTATTTAATTATTTTATTTCTCCATTTAAGCACCATGAACATAAAACATAAAAAACCATAAAAATCACATACCTCAAGTTTACTTAACCATACAATCATGTCATACAAGTAAGCTTGGGAAGACAACAATTGCCTAAGCCATCCTTATTCTATGAAGGTGCATAAGCACTTAGTCCTTGGATTTTGACCAAATCATGCATGAATGCTTGTATTCATATGGTTGAGCATAGGGGTACCTCCCTGCTCATCATTGGCACCGTTGCCAAGGACTATGTTTTTTGTGCGCTAATTAGAACTTAGGAATCTTCCCATTATTGGAACGAACCCATAGGGTTAGTTATCTTAAAATTATTTTAAAAAGACAAGAAAAAAAGTATTGCATACTAAATAATCAATCATGTCTCCTTCTTCTTATGAGAGTGCTTCACTGCCTAGGTCTGACACAATGCACAATCGGAGGCATAGTACACATGATGATTCGCTAGTGCCCCAACAGTTTTATGTGGTATATGCTCATCCTGATGAGTATAGACAAAACTTTACCTTTATCCTCCATCAGGATGAACAACTACGTTGGCGTGATTTAGAAGGTAACATAGTGTTACCTCCCGATCGCTTAGTCCCCAGTATGCTTCTTCGTGCTCTCACATGAATTGGCATGTAGCACTTACAGGAAAAGTACATTGTGCATGAACACAACTTGAGAGAGTATCAATCCATGGAGGCACAACATCAAAGGGACCTAAAACAGGAGAGACATTACAAAGCCATGAAAGGAAAGTGGTCTTAGGATGTCCCATATGTCCTAAGTGAAAATGAGGGTGGTGAACCTGCCTCGAGAGGTCTTCCACAAAAAAATGTTCCTCCTATTGACTTCGATTAAGGGGTTATGTATCAGAATCTTCACTCAACTATCCATAACAAAGATGGACATTCTGATCGTAACCATAACCAAGGTTGTGACCACCAAAGAGAAGGTAGCAGGCACTGTCATGGTGCTAGTCCTCCTTCCTCTTCACCTTCATCATCTCCTTCCCCCCTCTCCTTCAAGATTAGAACACAATCACAAAGGGAAAGACCCTAAGGATAATTGTAGGAAAAACATGAATAATAGACAAAACAGTCAAGAAATGGGATGAGGGCACTCTAGAGAAGCACATCACGAAAGGAGGGAGAGTAGGGAATAGCATAGGCATCATAGACACCATAGACAATACGATCATGATGAACCCCTACTCACTACCTGAAGTATGCTAGATACAACTAAGACCATTAGAATCCAAAAAAGGCACCAAAAAGATAGTAGGATCGAGAGATTAGACATGAATAACATCCCATGATTTGAAGGCGGATACAATGTTGATCTTTAAAACCATCTACAACATTTCACGATGCATGTTCCTTGCAAAACATAGAAAACGAGTGGCAAAAACTCTAGTGGTTTCCACAGACATTGATCAAGGAAGTAGAAAGCTGGTACCAGTCCTTAGAACTAGAATCCATTTGCCAATGGAATACCATGTTAGAACTGTTCAAAAATAAGTATCAAACGTACTCTTGAGTGTCCAACCTACATAAGCAAATCCAAGGATGGAAACAAGGAGGACACAAACTCTTGGATGCTATCATGGGCTGATATTATGCATTATTATATCATTACCCTGGCCATCTTAGAGGGAATAGGGAACAACTATGCCATCTCATAGATGGGCTTCGGCACGAATCACAAAGAACCCCTGGGAATTATGCTCAAGGAAGACTATCTGAGCCTAGATCCCATCAAGTACAAAGATTGTTGGAGCAAGTTTCCAAGGAGGAAGGTGAGTTAAGGAAAAGAGAAAGTGCAGAGGAATACAATAGAGATCCTTTCCTTCGAAATAAGGAAGTTAGATTTTCCGAGGATAAAGAAGAGTTTCCACTTGAAGAGATGGTGAATAGGAGAACTTTTCCCATTCAAAAATTTGCATTAGAAGTATCAACAAAGGTAGATAAAATGTGGAACTTCCTATAAGATAAATTTCAAACCATTCTAAAAATAGTAGAGGATTCTAGAGAACAAAGTAGTGACTGATAGAGGAGAAAAAAGAAAGAAGCTAAATATACATGTAACAAAGGTAAGGGAAAAGTTGCTATCATTGAAGAGGTTGTGGATTCAGACATAGACAATGATGATGGATGTGAGATATGCATATATGACCATCCTAAAGGATGCTGCCGAATAATGTCACATTTGCAAAATTTTGGGGTGTATGCACTAAACCCATGATTAAATAGATGGAAAACACCCCAAAGGTTACCTTATCCTTAAGGTAACCAAAGGCAGTTCCACCAACCCTTGATGTATTATCCGAGTGGAACTCCACCACAACCAAATGAACAGTATCAACAATGGAAACACCCAGAATCATGGGGAATGCCACCACCACGTCAACAGTACCCTTATCATCAACCTGATCCATATAGATACTACGTGCAGCAACTGATTTCTCCACATGACTCCACTAGTCACGTCACTCCTCAGCCTCACTACCAAACTCATAAGTACTATAGAGCTCCTTCTCATAGGGGTGATGTTCAACAAACATACTATCCTTCTCATCCGACTACACCTCTTCCACCCATAGCTCCATTACCACCTACTCTGGCTATGCATGATGAGCTTCTTGCACAACCGCAGCAACATAATGCTATAAGGACTATCAATCCTCAACCTACTTTTGGTTCAGATAATCGCACAAAGAAGAGACATTTCTTTAGAACCAACCATCCAACCAAGTCCTTATAGCTACAAGTAGCTAATTGTACAATTTCCTTACCATCATTCAAGACTTCAGAACTCTCTTCAAACCAAAAACCACGGCCAACACACATGGTCATGTTGACTCATGCCATCACTGATTGGATTAAAGTTAGTCATCTTCCTAGGAAATTATTTAATCCTGGAAGTCCTCTTATATATTTACAAATTGCTAGGAATGAGCCTTGCAAGATCTTTTGGATTTAGGTTCTGGTGTTAACTTAATCTCTCAAGAAATGTATAAAGCCTGGAACTTGCCTCAACTAAAAAAAAGTAACATTCATTTAGAGTTGGTCGACTAGTCCATCACTGTCCCATTAGGACTAGTTAAGGACATTGTCACCACTATTTGTGGGTGGTTGTATGCAACCGATTTCCTAGTGATTCAAGTAAACAACTGTAAGGGGGAATTCCCAATCAATATGGGAAGAGCATGGCTAAGCAAAATTGATGCATGCCTAGGAATACGTGATCTTTCCCTAGAAATATCAAAGGAAAATATGTTTGGAAAGATTGAGAAGAAGAAAGTTCTATGCATTGCTTACAGTGACACAAGGTGTAATTGTGTTCAGAAGTCCTAGATTGTACAATGCTTAACATTGCTTGCATGCAACTAGTGTGCAGAAGTAACCAACATATAAAGATGCCTATATGTAGCAGCCACAAGACAGGAAGGCACCCAGTGGCTAATAGCTAACTAAGAGAGCAATTCAACTCTATGCATGGACCCAACTGAGATCTTGACTTGTGCCTACATCGATAACATGGACACATTAGAGCAAGTCCATTACCAACTTCCAAGTCCTGAAATTAAAAATATCAACTAGGGGAACTTAAAAATCCCTGATGAGTTCAAGGAAGAGCTCCTTGAGTTAAAAATGTTGCCCATCGATATAGAGTACACATTCCTCAAGAATAGAAAATTGATAATCATTAACGCTAAGCTTGCTCCCCAACAAAAAGAAAGAGTGTGAAAAATGATAAACAAATTGTCAAAAGCCTTTGCTTGGTCATATCCTGAATTAACCAAAATAGATATAAGGATATGCCAACATAGAATTTACACTAACCCCTCTATGAAACCTCAATAACAACCGCAAAGGCGATTGAACCCAAAGCTTAAGCAAGTGGTTAAAGAAGAAATTGAATAACTTTTAAAAGCTAGGTTCATCTATCCTATTACTAATAGTGAATGGGTTAGCTCATTAGTCATTGTACTTAAAAAGGGAGGTAAATGGAGGGTGTGTATAGATTTTAGGGTACTAAACATGGTGACATTCAAATACCACTTTCCATTACCATTCATCGACCAAGTCTTAGATACCATTGCAGGGCAATGCTACTATAGTTTTCTAGATGGTTATAGTGGATACAATAAAACTCAAATAGCACTAGAAGAATAATCTAAGACCACATTCACAAGTCCTTGGGGAACATTTGCATATAGGAAAATCCTTTTTGGCTTGTGCAATGCCTCGAAAACATTTCAACATTTGGTTCTAAGCATATTTTAGCAGCAAATAGAAAATGGTATGGAGGTCTTTATGGACAATTTCTCCACCTAAGGAATAAACTTCAAACAAGCATTAGACCAGTTAGAGAAAGTATTGAAATGATGTGTTGAAACCAACTTAAGGCTCAATTAGCAAAAAATCCATTTAATGGTCCAAGAAGGTTTTGTATTAGGGCACAATATTTTACAAACAAGGATAGAGGTAGACCCTAAAAAGATTAAGGTCATCCAAGGAATCACTTGGCAACCTGAAATTGTAAAAGACATTTGATCATTCATTGGACATACTGGCTATTATAGATGCTTCATTGAGAACTTTTCAAAGATCAAAAAACCATTGGTAGAATTAATGAAGAAGGACGTACCCTTTGAATGGACCAAGGAATGTGAGCTAGCCTTCCAAACCTTGAAGCAAAGGCTCATAGAAACAACAATTCTACAAGCTCCTGACTAGTTCCGACCATTCCATATAATGACTAATGCGTCCAATTTTGCTTTAGGAGCTATACTTACATAGTTAGATGAACAAAAACACCCTTACTACATTCACTATGCAAGTCGAAGTATTGCTGGTGCACAACTCAACTACACCACAATAGAAAAAGAGTTAATGGCTATGGTGTTTGCACTAGAAAAATTTAGGCACTATGTATTGGACTATAAAATATTTGTACATATGGATCATAGTGTAATTCGATTTCTAATGAATAAACCAATGGTGATCCCTCGCATCATATGATGGCTCGTGATCTTACAAGAGTTTGATCTTATTATGATTAATTGTAAAGGCATCAAGAATGTTGTTGCTAATCATTTATCTCAGTTACGATGGGACAACAAAGAGGATGAATATCCAATCTCTGACCATTTTCCTCATGAATTCCTCTTTGTAGGTGTGATAAATAATCACTTACCAACTGATACAAATTGGTATAGTAGCATTCTCACATATCTACTTACACAAGAAACACCACAAAGGTTAGATGTTAAAAAGAAACAACAGTTTCTTCATTGAGCCAAATATTTCATGGAAATTAATGGAAAACTTTATAAAGTATGTTCCGATGGCTTGGTTCGATGGTGTGTTCCCAATGTAGATCAATTGTGAGTTCTTTAAGATGCTCATGAGGGCCCTTGTGAGGGTCATTACACTAGGAGATGAATAGCCATTAAAATCTCGCTTGTAGGATATTATTGGCCTACATTGTTCTGGGACACTCATCATTTTGTCCAATCTTGTGAACACTACCAATGCAATGGGGAAATGGCCGCTAGAATGGAGGTTCCACAATAATGGATTCAACCCTTAGAACCCTTCGACATATGAGGTATTGATTTTATGGGGCCTATCACACCAATGTTTAATGAAAAAGCCTACATTATCATTGTTGTTGACTATTTTACAAAGTGGGTAGAAGCAGCTGCTGTTACGAATTGTACATCATCTACCGCTGCATGATTTGTTCAACAACAAATTGTAAATAGGTTTGGTGTGCCTCATGCACCTTGGGTAGTCATCAGTTATAAACCTCTAACCCAGTATCTGCCATATCCACAACCTAGCCATTGTGTTTCATAGCGAGGCAAGGTATCAATAACATTATGTATTATCTATCCTCGCTAATTTGTGACTGTGTTGTGTGTGTAGATGGCAATTGCACAAAAAATGGACTAGGATAGGAGGAAACACTTAGGATGGACTAGAGCAAAAATAATTTACACAAGGAACAAGCTTGATCATGTGGCCATGAATGAACAATGGTGTGCACATTTTCAACATCAGCAACAACGCATCTCATTTTCTTCTCTCTCTCTCTCTCTCTCTCAACAATCAAATGAGGGTCTGGATGTCACCTATGTACAGTGTTCACCACAATCGGTATGAACACCAATGTTGTAATATGTTTGTCGATTTTTTCACCAAGCACGTTGAGTCTGTCATTCCATGTCACTATTAGATTGTCTTTTAATCAATAATCCCACACCTTTCCAATATTTTGTAAGGAACTTGAGGATGATTTTTTATTCATTCATGGGGGTATGATGAGTTGTGATATCTGGATCATGATATCACATCCGCAATATTGGGTCTGTGATATCAATTTCACGATATCAGAGCCTGACAAGCAATATTGGGCGCTTGATATCAGAACTTGTCTCCTTGCCTATAAATAAAAGACCAAGGCACTTGGTTTCAGAAGTAGTTTTCTTAGTCCCTTACCCGAACTCTTATAGTTTTCCCTTTCTAGAGTTAGAATTATTTTTGAGTGTCTGCAGTAAGAGTCATAAAGTGAACAGATCCTTATTCGAGCATTGTGTACCTAAGCACACCTTATGTCCGAAAATAAGGATGAACTTTGTGATAAACCTTGCAACATTCAGAATAGCTTATTTATTGCATTTAATGTTATTTATAGTTATTTGATGCTTTCATTTTTTAATTAGTTATTTTTATTGATTTGTTAATTTTCAACAATAAGCACACTTAGTATGATCACTTCAAGCATACGTGGAACACTTGGTAACCCTGTAACGACTAGCATTTGGCAATCCTAGTAGTGTCACACTAGTTCAGGATGTGTACAGAGAGTGGGAATGGATGCTAGTGTTAGAACTAGTTAGAGCCTAGTTGATTAGTTAAATTAAATTAGTTATTTGATTATTTCATTTCTCCATTTTAAGCACTAGGAACATAAAACATAAAAAACCATAAAAATCGCATACCTCAGGTTTACTTAACCATACAATCATGGCATACAAGTAATCTTGGGAAGACAATGATCACCTAACCCATCCTTGTTTTGTGAAGGTGCATAACCACTTAGTCCTTGGAGTTTGACTAGATCATGTGTGAATGCTCGTACTCATATGGTTGAGCATAGGGGCACCTCGCCACTCATCAACCATCATTAGCACATTTAATTTTTTGGAATATTTTACACTTTCTTATATATTTTACTTTATTTTTTTTATTTTTTAATTTCTATTAATAAACATGCTTTATTCCAACAATACAAAGTGGTGTTGTAGCTGTTACTAATGTTGGTTTGCGCTTAATTTTTTTGTTTGCTAATGTCTAGGTTCTATTTTTGAATTTTCACACTGATGGCTAAGAGATGGTTTCTATTTCATGAAATAGGCAACAAGTTCATGACATCCACCCATCCACAAAAATCTATGGTTTTTCTTGTTTTGGGAATATGAGGTATCTTTCATTAAATAAAATTTTAATAAATTTGCGACCTTGGTGGTTTCCATAATTAGGAAGGATTCAAAGGTTTGCATAGGTTGTCACTTCAAAGGAACTTAATACTCTTTGTACTCTTCTACTTACTTGGGTGCATGAGTGTTTTCATGGATTTCTTACCATTCTGTGTTGACCAATAACAAGAAGTTAAATAAGTCTTTGCATGGTGTGGTTCCCATCCAAAAATTCTAGAAAGAAAGAAATAAAACACACAAAGAAAAAAATGGTTGGAATTCAAAGTGCATCCCTTAGAAAAATAAATGGGCTACAAGCACTGGTTATGGGACTAGAAATACATGTTACCTATGCCTAAAGGTCCCCTCTAACTAAGGCCCTCTCTTACTTCTTACTTCTCTTTTTTTCTCTTTAAGGAATGATGATTATTCTATGGGATCACTCTTATGTCTTAAGAATGTGGATCAGTCTTGGAGTGGTGATGTGAAGTCACTAAAAGTAGTTGGTTTTGGTCTAGATTGAGGATGGATCTTCTCAAGTCATTTAAACACAAATCCACAAGGGACTTCTTATGACCTCAATTTGGAACTCCATTCCACCTTCTCCATCATCCATCCATGTTATCCATAACTTACCTCACTACTAGTGTCCATGTTCTTGTTCACTATCTTTGTTTGAAGTACTTGAATTCTTTGGTAGAATCTTTCAGGTTTTGATCATAACTTTCATAAACCATTAATCACCTATGCAACCCACAAACTCCTTAGGTTGAGGTTATTTAAGGGTAGACAAGGCATGTGCCTACTATGGGGAGGATCCACTTGCATATCTCTTGGTTGGGTTTGTTAAGCACCTTATCCTTAAGCATTTTTACAATCAAAATCTTTTGTGCATCCATCTTCTTCATCTAACTGTGTGCTCCTTTAAGTATTTTCTCCAATTCATACATTTTCCATCAAATTTTTCAATCTTTGAGCTTTCAAAGATCCTCTTCAATGATTTCATCATATTCTTGGCTTTTTTAGAACTCCATGGATCTCAAATTCATTAAAAATTCTTGTATTTTTTTTCTAAATATTTCAATTTCAAAATTTCATTTACCCCATAAATGGAGCCTCTTCGAAGGAGCCCATGCATATACACAACCCTGTCAATTCAACTCAAAAATCCTATATATATGTGCAATCCCCTTTGAGATTTTCACATTTCCTCTCAAACACCCAAGACGCTTTTATAATTTTTAGATCCCATAACTTCCTAATTGTTTATCTAAATCACTCCATTCTTCAACTTTATAGCTCCCAAAGGTAAGCTCTAAGTTGTGGGGATGACAAATGTTTCATGTTTGATAGAAATTTTTTTGAAATTTTTCTAACTCCCGCAATGGTTTAACTAAGAAATCAACATTAAAACACAAAGTTACAACAGTTAAACCCTTCCAATGAGCTTCAATGACACTTATAGTAAAAATTAATTAATAAAATAATCAATCTTCCATGGTCGAAATGTAACCAAGTGTAACTAATTAACAAGATAAGGTATCCAAATATTCTGAGTTATACATTATATCTACTAATCCATGGATGTGTTGTTACCATAGATGGTACCAAAAGGAAAACACACACAGGAAGGAGGACCATCTCAACCAAGGGAAAAATGGCCAAGAACAGGAAAGGGCGAAGAATAGGCCTACAAAGAATTGATCACAACTCATGCCATGGAACCTCTTAGGGAAGAGGCTAAAGTGGAGTCTATTCATTATATTCTAGAATAGGTGGTAACAACAAAATGTTCCCATCAGGATGAGGCACTAACTAAATAAGAAAACCTTGAGGTGACCTCAATAGAAGCCTATCTAAATCAAATTAGATCAAGGGAGGTTCAAAAGATAGTTCTCCAAGAGTTGAACTTTGGCTCTTTCTTGGAGCAAGCACCTAAAGAGGTAGAGGACCAATTGAACACCTCTCCCATGTTTCCAATTATCACTTCTAGCAAAGAGTGCCATATGGTAGAGAAGTTCCTATTTTGGAGCAACAAGTAGGAAGATTCAATGATCAAGATCAAGGAAATTTTAATATCCTACTCAATGCAAGCCAGTGTAGAAGCACTTGGGTTTCCTAAAACTGGGGCATATCTCGTTGAGATTCTGATGCAGGAGGATCCTAGTATAAAAAAGGAATGGGTTTAGTGGTGCTATGGTGTCAACTGTAAGGAGTATGATGCACTCAAATTGGCAAAAATAAGCCATTACAAGATTTTGGCCTTTTACCTAAATCCCACTGTGAGGTCTAGAAGGATCACTGCCTTTGCTACCCATGTGTGCACCACTCTAAGTGGAAGATTCTTGGTCAGCCTTCCACAGTGAATTTACCTAGAGATAGAGAAGTGGTTCAAGGAGAATGAATGTAGAAGGAAGGCACTCCACTTCCCATGCGTCATAAAAAAACTATGTTGAAGGATAGGAATAGCCCACTATACCAATGATGTTGTTCAACGTGCTTTGACTACTAATTGGGAAGAGATGATAAAGGAAAAAAATTCTACAACAATAATCCAAGAAGAGGAGCAATAGCCACGACCTCCACCTACCACTTAAAAATAGTGTTAGACATTGTTGTAAAATCCCAATAGTTTCTCAAGTTCCAAGAATGGCTCTTGAGTAAGCAAGAGCAACCGGTAGGCATGAGTGATGGAGACCAATCTATGTACTAGCCCATGATGAGTCATCTAAATGAGGTGGCCCTAATAGTTAGTCTGATGGAAGGAGGTGGATACATTGTCTCTACCCAATGAATGCAATTTTCTATGAGGTTAAATCCTAGTGCCAAAGATGTGACAGTATCTCTCTTAGAATAGTAGCAACTCCCATAGATTTCTAAGAATGTCATGATCTTTTTAGTATGCTTGGAGGAGGATGAGGGGGAAAAAGTACTTGTGATGTAGCACCAAGGGAAAGAAATAGCAGCAAAGGTGATTACTAATAGAATCACTAACACACTCAATGCACCTACGAAATCTATACTAGACATCATTGTGCTTAAAGATGTGCAAATGTTCGTAGGGACCATAAGCAATAGACTAAGCATAGCTGATCATGAACAATTACTAGACTGACTAGTAAGAATCAAGCAACTAGTTTTGGATGTCTTTGACCTTCCAGATAGTATAACTATAACCCAGTCAGAGTTTCTAGAGGTAAGGGGCCAGAATATTATTTTGGAAGGGCAACTTGAAATAACCAAGAAGTTGAATGAACACATGCCTATAGAAGTTGCTAAACTAAGAGCCCAAATTACCAACCTTGCATTTCTCAACCTAGGAATAACAAGAGATGAAGCTCTTAAATATCTTCACACCAGGTTGAAATTGGTTGAGGGTGCAATGAGATAATGGTATTCTACCAATCCTTGGCAAAGGCCACCTAGCATAAAACTTAGAAGGCCTTGGATCTAGCCTGCCAAGAGAATGTATAGCTATTCATAGAAAATCATCACTTGCAAACCATTGATGCACATAAACAACAATTAACTAATTTTTTCCATCAATAGTAGGAGCAACTAGCTAGAGCAAATATAGAGTTAAGAAGTTTTGCAGCTAAGAATAGAAACCTCTCCATGACAGAGGTGTTGCAACCGAAAACGTCGACGGCTGGAAAACACCGAGAGGTCGTCGGTTGCTGGCAGTCTTAACCCCATTTCCGCGCGAGGGCCATGCTAGATAAAATGGAAACGGGGTGTCCTGAATGGTCTGGTCGATCAGACAATGACTTAGTTGGTGTTAATATAACATTTCTTAAATGGAAAATTTGAAAACGAGACTTCTAGCATAAAATGATAACTTTAAATGCAAAAGGGACAAAAAACAATGTAAAAAATGCAATGATGAGCAAGAAAACAAAGTAAAATGTAGTTAGGAAAATGCACTGCTTCAAGATTATGACTTCACTCTATCAAGGTGGATACAATTGGTTGTGTAATGCTAGGAGGCGCAGAGATCCCAAAGGTAACCAAGATGTCCATAGTAAGACAGTTGTATGCTTGAACGTAGACTCAGGAGTCAACAATGCAAAATGCTATGAGGATACTAGGAAGGGCAGGAAAGAATTCCCAATGAGAATGCTAACTATTTACAATGTCAAAAAAGATGTTTACAATGCTTAGGAATACAATGCTAACTTTTTTCTTGCCAGCCAGCCAATTCACCAATTAGCCGACTTACCCTTTTTTTTTAGCATTGCTCATTGGGGTATTTATAGGGCCAAGGGGATGCGAAAGGTGTGGTTTGGATGCCATGTGTCCCAGGCCCATGTTGACTTTTCCATGTTGCATGGACATGCATGACTGTTGGACGAGCCTACCATGCTGTAATTGTGCTGTCAAGACTCGGAGATGCATGCCAACGATGCAAACATGTGAAGTGCATTGATGTAGTGTAACTACTTGCTATGTTGTGCTATGCTTTGTAGCGTAGCATGTTGGCGTAGCATAGCATCCTTCTACACTCTACTACGCTATGCAGCATAGCGTAGCCACCAGTTTGAAGCAAAAACTTGTGTTGCATCCTGCTACATGTGCTAAAAACCTTTGAAACGCACTGACTATTTATTGCATATTTGCTACGCTATGTAGCGTAGCAGCTAGCCTTAGTCGCGAAAACGTCACCAATCTGCAAACTTTGTTTTTTGCACTACGAAACTTGTGAACTTGCTGATCCCACCCTTTGAGATGCCTTTCGTTGCTCCAGTAGAGTTGCTACGCTATGCTACGCTACGTAGCGTAGCAACCAACATGGCCTACTTTTTTTTGCTAAGTTTATTGTTTTCTAGTAAAGGAGCCATTGTTGAAGAACTTGGAGCCAAGTGAAGCAACTGTTTTCAAAGGTCAGAGGTGCTGACTAAGTGCATTTGAAATCACTAAGTAGGCTGAACCTTCCTATCTTTCTCTCGCTATGTTATGCTATTCTGCGTAGCGTAGCATCTTGTCTTGCAATAATTCACAGTTGACTATTTGAACAACTATCTCCTGAACCTTGCTACGCTGTATAGCATTGCGTAGCGTAGCAAACTCCTTGACTAGGAAACTTGCAAAATTATTTTGCATATTTTGAGCTCTGCCGATAACTCTCTGCATTACTTTTGTGTAGGCTGTCAGCTGGATGAATTACCTAGCTAGGAAATTTGCCAAACTGAACAGCCTAGGGCCCAGAACATCCATCTCCTGATGAACTACCATTACGCTGCCTGAATTGCGACAGCCCGGTGAAGCAAGGATGCCCTAAAAATTTAGTGTGTTTCATTGGCCCCTCTTTGTCAACGTCTGGAGGATAGGCCCAAGAGACGTTGACAAAGAACACAAAACACCACAGAAGACAAATCGCTAACATTATTGTGCAGTGATCATCAAGATGTCACTTAGCTGTGCTTGAGAGTGTTACATTGATTTTTGTGGAGGGAAAGGGAAAAGTAGGGAGGAAGGAGGTTCATGAAGAGGATAAAGATGAGGCCTAGCAGAGTCCCTCATAGGATTTCTCATGAGGAAGTTGTTGGAATTTTTATCTTTACTTTCACTGACCTTCGACCTCTCGTTGAAAAGCTTGAGCAGGGTGATCATGAAAGGGCTTACGTACCATTTTGTTTAGGCACGCTTTGTTTATGTGCGCATGAGCTTTTTCTCTCTTATGCTTTTTCCTTTTGTTATTTTTCCTTTTACATTTACGAACAAACTTATTGTAGGATAGGTGTTTCTTTCCCAAGATGAGCTATGTTACATTCGTATGGGGCTCTAACCTACCTACAGATGCTTCACATGTGGTGAGCTATGTTATGCACATCACAAACTTTGCGCTTGAGCAAATAGGAGGGCTGAACAACCGTTGGGAAAAGCTTGTAAGAGAGGGGAGCGAGTAGAAATTGCGGGTGTAGGAAGTAAGTTAAAGGGAAGGAGTTTAGAAGGTAGGACAAGATGTACACTTTGAGGTAGCTAAGCTAATCTAGATAATCACTTCGCAATGTTGTAGCATTCGCTACCGTGGTGAGACACACCTTCGGCCGCACCCTGCAAATATGATAGAGAGAAAAACAAAAGAAATAGCCATGATGCAAAATGAGGGCAAAGGTCTTACTTTCTGTAGATGTTGTTGAAGCTCTTGGACACCTTTGCTAGTGCATGGTGTCCAAAGTAGGAAGGCCAGTAGTGGCCTCGGTAACATTAGCGTGGAGGAGCTGGCATCGAAGAAGTGGGGAGTTGCTATGAGTGTGGATGCTCTAGGATCCCTGCCTAAGGCATGCATCCTCAGGTCAGCTATGGGATCAGCTACCACAGAGCTAAACGTTGTTTAAGCCCAGACACTGGTAGGGAGCTGGAGGGTAACAATATTGTGGCTGGGCCACAATACTACTGGAACTCCAGCAGCAGGTACTGACCAAGGAACTATCGTCAAGGTGATGGGCCGTGGTGATGGTAGGTCTAGGGGATCAGTGAGATGTCATACGACAGCTCTAAGAGATCAGAAAGATGCCAGGAGCGGTGACGTTGTGTATGTTCCAGATCACATTCTCATTGCATCGTGAACTGCATTTTGGAACTACAATGTCTCACCCCAAATTGGCATTGTGCATGCTCGCTTGATGTGTACTTGGTGCAGATGTATGTTAGGGATGTGCTGCGAACCTAGTTTAAGGTCCTGATAGACCGTGTGCTAGTTTAAGGTCCCAACAAATTTCTATGCTATTTTAAGGTCCCAGCAGACCGTATGTGCCATTTTAACATCATAGCAGACGTGCTGTGCCAGTTTATAGTCATAGTGGACTAGCCATGCTAGTTTTACATTGTAGTGGATGAGTTGTGCTAGTTTAAAGTTGTAGTGAATGATGGTGAAGCTATGCCAGTTTAACGTCGTAGCAGATGAGCTATGCCAGTTTTATGTCATAGTGGACGATGTTGAAGCTGTGCCAGTTTAACATCGTAGTGGACATTTGCTCACCTTTTCCAGTTTTATGTAGTAGTGGATGTTTTCTTGTCTACTCCATGCACTTAGATGTAGTATACCTTGAGGTACGAGTGATTCACTAGGTTTGCAAACTCGTTGCCATCCATGTTCGCCAGCTTGAAGGATCCATTCGCAAAGGCTTTAGTGACCATGTATGGGCCTTCCCAGTTGGCTGAGAATTTGCTCACATGTTCACGGACAGCCTTGAGGACAAGGTCTCCCTTCTGTATTGGTCATTGATGTGGGTTTGCATGGTGTTTTTGCTATTACTTGCTCTAGTAGCGCTCTATATGACTCAGCGTTTGTGCATGCTCCTCCTCTATTGAGTCAAGGTTGATAATTCTTGACTCATTGTTCTGGGCTTTGCTCACAACATCAGATAGGATCATCCGAAGTGACGGTACCTACAACTCAAGAGGCAACACAGCTTCAGATCCATAAACTTGATTGTAAGGAGTCTTACTCATCATAGTCCTACATGTTATCCTGTAGGCCCATAGGACATAGAGGATTTGCTCATGCCACCGCCTCTTGCTATTGTTAAGCATCCGCTTCAGCAAGTTGATGATGGACTTATTTGTAGCCACCACCTGCTCATTCTCTTGCAGGTAATACGAGGAGGAGAATGATTGCCTAATGCCCAGATTGTTGTAGAAGGTTTGGGTTTCCATACTACTAAATTGTGGTCCATTGTCGATTACAATAATCATCGGAAGCCCAAACCTTGTCACGATGTGATCCAGGATGAAGTGGCAAACCTACTGAGATGTCGTCTTCCTCAGGGGGATAGCTTCCACCCACTTAGTAAAGTACTTAGTAGTGGTGATAATGAAGCTATGCCCTATGGATGACTTAGGCATGATAGGTCCTATGAGGTCTAGTCCCCATCATTGGAAAGGCCATGTGATGTGCGTTGGATGTAGCTCTGTAGGTGAGAAGTGTATGAGATTTGTGTATCTCTGGCACATGTCATATGTCTTGACTTTTAATAGGTAGTCACACTCCATGTGGGGCCAGTAGTACCTTAGGCATCTAATTTTCATAGCCATAGCCCTAGGTGCTATGTGTCCACCACATAGCCCCTCATGCACTTCATTAACCACCTTCTGCACCTACTCCTCACCTACGCATGCCAACAATATCCCGTCATAGGAACGTTTGCATAGGGTGTTATCTCCCATGAGCGTATATTGCTGGGCACACTTACAGATTGCATCTCTCTAGGTAGATGTCAGTCCACTTGGGGGTTTTCCATGTTGCAGGTAGGCTTTAATGTTGGCATACCACTCCTGGGTATCTGTGGCACTGACAGAGGCCATGTGTTCCACCTAAGTGATAGGCTCAGTACATTCGACAATCAAAGTTGACAGACTTGCAAACAAGCATGGTGAAATGTTTAGTGCTAGGGTGGCTAAGGCATCTGCTACGATGTTCTCGTTGCATGGCACGTGTTTCACATCTATAGTTGCAAACTGTTTGAGTAGGCTTTTTGCTAGGTTGTAATAGGGTTGTAGGTGCGTAGCTTTGCAAGCATATATCTCAATGATTTGATTCACAACTAGTTGTGAATCCCTACGAATTGCTAGGTGTTGTATGCATAGTGTTCGGGCAACTAAGAGGCCTCTAAGTAGCCCCTCATACTTTGCCACATTGTTGGTGTAGGGGAATGCAAAGCCATAAGCAAACAGGTGCATTTCCCCAGAGGAGAATGTAATGATGATAGCTACACTCCCTCCTCATGCGGTTGAGGCACCGTCGAAGTCTAATGTAGCTTCTACATGTGATGGGATGGCATTGATAGTGCTAACAGGCTCGTCTAGGAATTCGAGATCTATGGTTGCCTGGTCATCAATAGGTGAGGCTATAAGTTACATCACTATGGCTTGACCATTCATCAACGATTGGCTCACATAGTGTAAGTCGAACTTTGTGGTTATTACTTTCCACGAGGTATCCTGCTGCTTTTGTACAGGTTGTTGGTGATATCCTGGAGTACGTTGCTTTTGCAAATAATGTTAATTGTACTGCAAAATAGGTAATGCCTCTACTTTTTTAATGCAAATACTAAGGCAAGGAAATTCCTCTCCACCTCATTGTATTTCACCTCATGCGCTATTAATGCATGACTCAGATAGTACACTAGTATCTCAAATTCATCATCTCGTTTTTGACATAACAGATACCCTTCGAGACATATGTAGGTCCATCTCATGTTAGTCTCTTTCTACCGCATTAATGTTTGTGCTTTGTTGTAGCTTGCATGTGTTGCCCTAGCTGATTACCTCATTTCTACGATGCAGGCTCTAGATGAGGGCATAGGGCCCGTAGCGGGAAGGAATGAAAGGGCAGCAGAGGACAACGCAAGGGAAGGTGATGTAGAAGGGGGTCATGTAGAAGTAGATGATGAAGATGATGTGGGCAGAGATAACCCATGATAGCATGGGATTTTTTTTGAACTTTTGAATTTTTGTAAAATATTACAAACATTGTCTAAAAGACACAAATTTTGAATGAAAAGAAGAACTTCAAAAACGAAATCAATGCTACACTAACTTGTGCATTGTTTATGTGCTAAATCTTATGTAAAACTTTCACTCTTTTGTGTGAGTTTTAGGCAATTTCGGGCCATTGCTAGTTTTAGGCCATTTCAGGCCATGGCATAACATAGTTTTAGGCCATTTTAGGCCATTTCTATTTTTAGGCCATTTCGGGCCATTACCAGTTTTAGGCCATTTCGAGCTGTGGCATAACATAGTTTCAAGTCATTTCGGGCCATTGCTAGTTTTAGGCCATTTCGGGCCTATCTCATGTTAAATGATGATAGGCTAATGATTTGGAAAATGGTTAATTAGAAACTAGCGTAGATGCAAAATAGAAGGGTGAAAAATGTGCAAGGGTGGGCAACTGGGCAAGAAGTAGTGGTGTTGCTATGCTATGCGTAGTTGCTTCTTGACCCATCATGGGTTGAGCGAGACATAAGGCTGAGATGCTTTGCTAGGGCCTTCATCTACATCATTGCCCCCCACTTGGAAGGGAAACTCAACCCACACGCTCTTGTTTTCGAAACCGGCTTGCTGAGCCAATTCCTTTACTAGATGGTCAATGTGTGCTGCAACAGGCACTTCATTCTCAGAGGTTACAACCTCTAAGCCCTATTCCATGTCTACGTTGTAGATTGCTTGCATCGCTACCTCTTCACCATGGATCACCACCTCCCTAACTACGTAAGGCAAATGGATCTCTTGGTGTATAGGTGAGGAGATAGCCCTGAGCTATGCTAACCATGATCACCCCAAGATTAGGTTAAACCCAGGCATTTCCTCAACCACGATGAATGTTGCATTCATGGGGAACTGGTCCCCTGCCATGAAGTCTATGTGGATTATGCTCTTCACCACGACCCATGTCCCATTGAATGACCTCAGGCATGACATCGTCGTGGGTTTGATTTGGTCGACCAGGCCCAACTTGTCCACAATAGGGAAGGGGGTGACATTCGTGGCAGCCCCATCATCAATGTGTACCCTTCGGATCCGGTGTTGATCGACCCGAATTGTGATGAATAGGGGTGCTGTAGTCACCTGAACCCTTTCGGGGTCTTTCCTAATGGAACCATCACTGAAAGTCAGTTGGGATGGCTCTGGCTCTATAGGTTTAGAGGGAAGCATGACCGAGTGGATCGCTTCCTCTTTCACTGGCATGTCTTCATTGACTAGAATCGCTGTCAACATGCAGATCAGAGCCTCACAGTGTGGGATAGATGTCATGACTAGGTCGTACAAGCTCAATGTAGTTTTTTTCTATTTTTTATTTAACCTGAGTGAGGGCATCCAAGAGGTCCTAGCCACCCCCTGTTTACTGCCTTTCTCCTCTTCTATTCATCCCAAGAGATGAATTTCTTGAGGAGGAGTAGTTTTAGATCTAGGTTCAAACCCCTTTTGGTAGGGCGGTGTGAACTGTGTGGTTATAGAAATGTTCCTCTTTGGTGATGAGGGCGTAGACACAGGGTGTGAAGACATAGTCTTGGAAACACCTGGGACAGTACTTCCCCTCGACGTCTCACCTACAAAACGCACTTTTCATTTTTTAGGACGAGAAGGTTGTTCAGCTATCTTGTGTAGGACAGGGGCCATTGAAGGAGTCGGCCTCTTGATGACAAACAGAGCTAACGGTGTTAACAGGTAGGGTAGTGTTGTTTTGCTAACAGGTAATGTGGGTGTGCATGCCTGGGGAGGGACTCTCAGAAAAAATGGCTGTTGCGAGCTTTGACCAACTGCTAGTGGTGTTGGTGCACTGCGTTGAGGCACACGGATCATGAACAGCTACTGGGGTGGCCTAGGATCATTGTCAACACCAATGATATTGATAACATAACCAACATTGTTGGTGTTGAGGGTGTTAGTGTAAACGTGTAGAGATTGATTCTTAGGGCGTACTGGGTTGCATTTTTCCGACATCAGTTTCCCCTAGTCAATCATCCTTTGGATGTCATCCTTCAATGCCAGACAGTAATCTGTGTTGTAACCACACTATTGGTGGTAGTCACAAAATTGATTTAGCCTGAAACCCTTAGGAACTGGGGGCTCATTGGGCAGGGCCAAGGAGGGGTTCCTAAGGAGCTTGCAGTAATGTTGATGTCTCTTGATTCCCTATTCTAATATCTGCTTGTGTTGGATATGCCCTGCTGTCAGTAGCTACTTCAGAAGATCTAAAGCCTTGAGAGGTAGTGGGGTATACTTTGAGCGATCTTTATGCTCAACGTTCAGTTGGTTTTCATAGATGTCTCGGGTGCAGATATAGGAGGTTGTGGCACATTACCCTACTTGGGTGCGGGGTTAGCTATGGGTGCGGCCAATTTTTTATTGTTCTTCTTACCATTTTTATTAGGTTTGGGCTTGGCCTCGGTTGCCATAGCAGCCGCTGTGGCTGTTGGGGTCTCACCCTTGTCCTTCTTTGTGAAGGTGTTTTTGTAGGTAATATAGGTTGGGTCTTTGCTCACCTCAGCTACATCCTGTATGCTCTTAGTCTAAACAAAGGCCTGACTAAGAGTGCGAGGAGCAAGGTAGTACAACTTAGACTTGATGAAGTCATTCACTGCACCCTTAAAGATGTCCAACAAGTGGGTCTCCACGATGGGATCATGGATTTCATTAAGGGTTACACTCGAATGCTGGATAAATTTTTGGACCGATTCCAGAGGATCCTGCTTCATGCTCATCAAATGATCCAATGTGATTTCTAGCTTCAAGTTATACTTGAAGCACATCATGAATTGGGTCAGAAGCTCCTCCAGAGTTGAAATGGATGAGCGTCGCAGCACGAAGTACCAATCCAAGGCCCTCCCAGCTAGGGACATAGTGAAGACACAAAATCTTCATGTGCAGCCATTGTTTCAACAGGAGGGATTTAGACCTAAAGGTAACAAGATGTGCGTTGGGATCTCGCTCCCCATTGTATTTCGTGAAGTGGAGAAGGGACATCCCTAGGGGTAACATCAGTGCAGGGATTGTAGGGATGATAAGGTTGTTCTGGTAAAAGTCCATGACCTGTACCATGTCAGACCCGACATCTTTGAGGTATTTTATTTCCTTGGTAAGGGTCTGGATAAGCTTGAAAGCTTATCCAGACCATGCGACGACGTAGACGGTTGGGGAACTATTGAGGTAGCTCCCATTTGTGGAATGGTAGGTAGTGTGATCCATCAGCGGTACCGTTGGGGTGGCCCCTATGAATGGTGGTGGCTATGCTGTCCACCACCCAATAGGTGGCTTTTTTGAAGTGGCAGCCACTAGTTGTGCCACAAAATGGATGGCTTATGTGTGAGGTGGAAACAACCATATTCCTACACCAGGTTGCAACATTTGCGAGTTTTGGTAAGCTTGGTGGGGAACATGGTGAGACATCTGCGATGGTAGTGTAGCAAGGGGAGCAGTGAATGGGGTCCACCACATGGACAAGCTTGGGCCCTTCATCAATGATGGGATAGGAAATGGAAGCAGAAGTTGCATACGATTGCAAAGTAGGTAAGGTATGAACATGCAACAGGGTAGCCATGATCAGGGGGTGTTGCAAAGAAAAAAGGGATTGATGAATAACTTGCAGAGGAATGACAACTGAAGTCAAGACAAGGATGTGGGATTTTTGATATGTCGTGGGCATGGTGTGGCTACCCATGACAGGTGGGATCGTAGGTTGTAGTGGCATGGCCATGATCCCGAAGGGAGTGGCAATAGTCAGTGGATTGGTCCAGAAGGATTGGGTAGGAGGGATGGTGATGAGGTTGGCTTGACCTCCCTCGTCAAATTGAGAATCTAGTTCCTCCTATCCATATTAAAAGAATTTGTCATGGTGAGATGCTACGTCTTGCGTCTCACTGGGCTTAGAAAAATGTATCAGTTGATCTAAAAGCCATTTTTACGCTTCTGTCAAAGGGATGAAAGCATTAGGATTAGGAATAAATTCCTTCCCATTGCAGTAGGCAAGCTCAAAGCTACATTTTCCTTGAATTCCTATGCATCTAAGGGCAGGTTTTCCTACACCTTAGCCTAGAGGAAGTTGTATTGTTCATGTTGTTCAGCCAAGTCTTCAAGTCCCTAGTTTTGGATCTTGTGAGACCAGCGTGGCCCTAGCTCTGGGCTGGGCAGTCGCTCGGCACTTGTGGTTCCTTGGACAGTGAGAGGAACCTCAAGGTTAGTAGTAGTAATAGTGGTAGTTGTGGTAGCCATTTTTATGAAGCTAAAAGGATTGAAATGATGGAAACAAGAAAATCTAGCGACAATCTAAGGCTTTATGTCCTACAAGGTTCCAAAAGAACCGTCGAAGTGACCAATCTATACCACATGATGCGTAAACAACCACAAAAGGGGTGTGACTTTTATGCTAGTGCATGATAGGGTATAGAACACATGCAAGAATATCGAAAAACAAGCAAGTCAACTGGCGATCAGAGGCTTTATGTCCTGCAGGGTTCCAGAAGAATCATTGAAGCGACTGATCTACACCACACGATGCGTAAATAACCAAAAATGGGTGTCAAGTTTATGCTAATGCGTATCAGGGTGCAGAATGCTTATAGGACTACTGTAAAACATAGAAAGGATACTAAAAGGCCCTCCTTCTAGCACCAGAAAATTGTTGCGATCAAAAAAGTCGACGGCTGGAAAACACCGAGAGGTCGTCGATCGCTGGCAGTCTTAACCCCATTTCTGCATGAGGGCCGTGCTAGATAAAATGGAAACGGGGTGCCCTGAATGGTTTGGTCGATCAGACAGGAACTTAGTCAGTGTTAATATAACCTTTCATAAATAGAAAATTTGAAAAAGAGACTTCTAGCATAAAATGATAACTTTAAATGCAAAAGGGACAGAAAATAATGTAAAAAATGCAATGATAAGCAAGAAAACAAAGTAAAATTTAGTTAGGAAAATGCACTGCTTCTAGATTATGACTTCACTCTATCAAGCTGGATACAATTCGTTGCGTGACACTAGGAGGCATAGAGACCCTAAAGGTAATCAAGACATCCATAGCAAGACAACTGTATTCTTGAACATAGACTTGGGAGTCAACAATGCAAAATGCTATGAGGATAGTAGGAAGGGTAGGATAGAATGCCCAACGAAAATGCTAACCATTTACAATGTCAAACAAGATGTTTACAATGCTCAAGAATACAATGCTCACTTTTTTCTTGCCAACTAGCCAATTCACCAATCAGCCAACTTGCCCTTTTTTCCTAAGGGTTGCTCATTGGGGTATTTATAAGGCCAAGGGCATGCGAAAGGTGCAACTTTGAAACCACGTGTCTCGGGCCTGTGTTGACTTGTTCATGTTGCATGGACATGCATGATCATTGGAGGAGCCTTCCATGCTATAATTACAAGCCTGCCATGCCATAATTGCACTGTCAGGACTCGGAGATGCGTGCCAACGGTGCAAACAGGTGAAGTGCATTGATGTAGTGTAACTACTTGCTATGCGGCACCATGCTTTGTAGCATAGCATGTTGGTGTAGTGTAGCATCCTGCTATGTTGCGCTATGCTATGCAGCGTAGCATAGCCACCAATTTGAAGTAAAAACTTGTGCTATGTTCTGCAGCATGTGCTAAAAACCTTTGAAATGCACTGACTATTTATTGCATATTTGCTATGCTATGTAGCGTAGCAGCTACCCTTAGTCACGAAAACGTCGCTAATCTACAAACTTTTCTTTCTACACTGTGAAACTTGTGAACTTGCTGATCCTGCCCTTTGATATGCCTTTCATTACTCTAGTAGAGTTGCTACACTATGCTACGCTACGTAGCGTAGCGTAGTATAGCAACCAACATGGCCTACTTTTTTTTGCTAAGTTTGCTATTTTCTGGTGAAGGAGCCATTGCTGAAGAACTTGGAGCCGAGTGAAGCAACTATTTTTGAAGGTCAGAGGCATTGACTGAGTGCATTTGAAATCACTAAGTAGGCTAAACCTTCCTATCTTGCTCTCGCTACACTATGCTATGCTATGTAGCGTAGCATGGCATAGCATCTTGTCTTGCAAAAATTTATGGTTGACTATTTGAACAACTGTCTCCCAAAGCCTGCTACAATGTATAGCGTCGCATAGCGTTTCAAACTCCTTGACTTGAAAACTTGCAAAATTGTTTTGCACATTTTGAGCTCTGTCGATAACTCTCCACATCGCTTCTATGTAGGCTATCAGCTGGACAAATTACCCAGCTAGAAAATTTGCCAAACTAAACAGCCTACGGCCAACAACATCCATCTCTTGATGAACTGTCATGACGCTACTTGAATTGCGATGGCCCGGTGAAGCAAGGATGCCCTAAAATTTTAGGGTGTTTCAAGAGGTCTGTGCCCTTCACCAAAATACTACAATAGAAATTATAGGCTCTCAAATTTGAGAGAGTCAAAAATCATTATAGGGGCCAGGTCAACCTACAAAAGGAAATAAATGAGAAACACATTCAAGTGACAAAGGTAAAGGAGAACAAGACCCTCTAGCAACTCAAACAAGGATGTAAATTATGGTAGCCCATCATTGATGGGATTGATCAATAAAATATAGCAGAAATTTTTTTGAAGGAGTTGTAGATAGAGGAAATGATTGAAGATATGAAGCTTGCCAACATTCGATACACAAACCTAGCTATGTTGACTACCAAATGGCCATAGTCCAAACTGGAAAAGTAGGTGGCTAGCTAATACTTCTTGTATGAGGCTAAGTTCAAGCATCATAAGGACACCAAGCAAAAGCTCACAGTGGAAAACTATAAACTCGAGTTTCTCAAAGGCAAATATACTAATCAGAGATTTTCTATTAAGAGCTTAGCAAAAAGAATGAATAAATCAAGGCATTTTATGTTGAACGTAAAAAATTCATTGCCTAGCTCATCAACATCAAGTAGTTGTTCCCATTAATACCCTTTTTGTAGGATATCCCCATTCCAGCCCACATTGGCTATGCTACATGGACTATGAATGATCCCTGAAGTAAGGAGGAGAAGATGATGGAATTACTATATGCCTTTCACCTTCCATTGGAGATGGCCATTGTGAAAGGATAGCCATAGCCACCGCATGTGCCCAAAGCTGGTGAACATTGTTCGGGACCTCATGAACCTCCACCACCTGGGACTATTTGATCTTCTCAACCATCTTCATGCCATCAGAGGATGTGCTATCCAATTTGAGTAGTCACATCATGGTGCTCAATTTCATGTCATGAACACCACAAATTTTGTAATTATGTTAATCTGTAAACTCAAGCACTTAATTATAGTGTGTCAATTTGTTATGTTAAGTGTTAGTCAACAATTCCATACCTTCCCAATAGTGTAAAGGAACTTGAGGACAAGTTTTCATTCAATCATGGGGATATGATGAAGTGTCAAAGTATCATGTCAATGGTCCCCCATCGACATGGTGTTGCCCCATTGACAATGCTACACTTATGTAGCATTTATTGTGTTTATGAGGCCCCCTTAATGCAGCTCCATAATAAAGTCTATAAATATGTACTCATCCACACTATTTATAGCATGTCTTATCATAGTTGTAATAGAGCTCTTACAGTTTTATCATTTGAGAGTTAGGATATTTTTCTAAGTGCCTATAGTAGGAGTCAAAAAGTGTACAAATATCTATTCAAGCACTAATGTACTTCAGCACAACAATGTGAATGGTAATAAAGATGAGCCTTTTGATAAACCTTGTAGAACTTGCAAATAGATTAATTATTTATTTATACATTTAATGTTTTATGCAATTTTTGTTAATGATTTAAGTAATTAAATAATTAATTAGGCTAAACTAAGCTAGATTAAGTAGCAATTAGTTAAGCACATAAGTACCACCACTTCAAGCATATGCTTGGTGCTTGATAATCCTAGTAATGCTTATGTTTGGTAACCCAGTAATGCTAAACGTGTTCAG
The DNA here is from genome assembly GCA_015680685.1 of Gnetum montanum. Lineage (NCBI taxonomy): Eukaryota > Viridiplantae > Streptophyta > Gnetopsida > Gnetales > Gnetaceae > Gnetum > Gnetum montanum. The sequence goes on along the minus strand of MNCI01032007.1, from coordinate 94,775 downwards.
GATGTGTACGACAAGTGGAAACAAATGCTTATATTAGGATTAGTTAGATATTGATTAGTTTGTTAGATTAAATTAACAATTAAATTACATCATTCCTTTCATCCTTTATCTTAACCACCCAACACATAAAACATAAAAATAATCAAAATCATATCCCTTGATTACACTTAACCATACCTCTACATTCACAAGTGTAATTGAGAAGACAATGAATGACTATTAGCGCAAGTTCACTTCCTAGAGACTAGTGTATTAGAAGACATAGAATCCATGAAATTCAATTAGATCACACATGAATGCTTAGTAATTCGTATGGTTGGAAGTAGGAGTATTCACCACTCATAAAAGGGCAAAGGGGTTCCAATTCACAAACATCATAGTTGAAAAAGGAGGACATTGAATATCCAGTAAGTTAATATCAACATCAAGTTCCTCCTCCTTATGATGAAGAGAACATGATCCATTAATGGTTACATTCAACCTTGACAAGAAACTAAAAAAAGGGAAAAATTAAACCTACAATAATGAAGAATTTAAGGCCAAGGTCTTCCAACTGCTAGACAAGACAATAACTAAGGAAGTAGATAAGAATAGCAAGCTAGCATAACTCTTCTAGCTTTCCATCCTCATCTTCGCCTTTATTGTCAAGCTCCAAAGAGTGAGAATGTGATCATGACTAAAGGAGCAATCACCATAAATAAGGTGGAGATGATAGAGGACCTCATCATAGAGATGGAAGAAGGGAATGTAGACAAGAATAAGAAGAAGAGGGATACAATTAGGAAAGAAGGTGTAGTAGGCCACACCATAGGAGACATAGCCATGATAGGAGCCATGATAAATAATATATATATGATGAATTATTGCTTTGGTAGTAAGAGCATGATTAACATCCAAGAGGAAGTTCACCTTTCTACTAGACATTAGAGGGATAGACAAATTAAACAACTAGACATAAAAAAAACATTACTAAGTTTGAAGGGGTCTATAATGCTAATCCTCAGCATCATTTGTAAGTATTTCATAATGTTTGTACCTCACACAATATTGAGAATAACTAGAAAAATATTAAACTTTTCCCCATATTACTCATTAAGGAAGCTAAAAGTTGATATCAACCTTTGGAACTCAAATCTATTCATAGATGGAATACAATATTGAAGTTATTTAAGTGTCTAGCTTGAGAAAGAAAATTCAAGGGTTGAAACAAGGTAATTATATATCCCTTAATGTAGTCTTGAGAAGATACTATTCATTGTTGCACTAATGTCTAGACCATGATTTCTCTTAAAGGAAACAGCTTTACCACATCATAGATGGGCTCAAAAATAAATCTAGGAAAATTCTTAGGGTCTTAACCCTAGGAAAACTCTTAGAAATGAGAGCCCATTAGATATAAAGGTTGATTAATTAGGTAGAAAAGAAAGAAAGGGAGTTAAATAAAATAGAAAGTATAGATGAGTACAACAAAGATTCTTCATATACAAAAATGAGGTTTATCTATGTGAACTTAATGAGGAAGCATAATTAAAGAAGATTATGCACTAAGAAACCTTGCCAATCCAAATATCTATTACTAAGATTTTAGCTAAGATTGATGAGATGTGGAGTTCTCTTGATGAAAATTTTCAAATAGCATTAAAAATTATGGAGGAGAAAGCAAAACAAGGAAAATCCAAGGACTAGAATAGAAGGAAAAATAAGGTTATAGAAAAAGAATATTATCATTACAAAGGTAAAATTGTGGTAGTTGCAGAGATTGTATACTCTAACTTAGAATATGAAGGGTGTGATATTTACCAATATAAACATCCAAAGGATTGCTGCCTAATCTTGTCATATTTGCGAGTATGGAGTCTATGCCTGAAACCCAAAATTCAACAAGAGGCAAGTGCCCATGAGGTTTCCTTATTCTGAAGACCACTATAGATAGTAATTTCACCAATAACAGTACTATCCAAGTCAAATGTCATCTTAACCTTAAGACCACTATTAGTAGTGGCATAATCCACAGTTGTGAGGGATGTCATCACCAATGGAGCAGTATCCTTACAAACAATGAGATCCTTAGGGGTATTATGTCCAAGAACATGTATTACCAAGGGGATCCACCATCCATACATCTAGCCACCACTATTATCCTCCAGAATATTATAGACTTGCCACTCCACAAGCTAGATCTCCTTTCACATATACTTCTCATCATTCATAGCACATGTATAACATGTCTTCATACCTTTGCCACCTGTACCACCTATGCAAGGTGAAATGCCACCTATACCTTTGCAACCCTAATTAAAAAAATTCCACAAGAGCTATAAATTTATAGGTGGATGATAACTTGAGTGATTCCAAGTATAAGCCTCAGAATAGATCATTCTTTGAGCCTATTACTCCACCAAAACCATCATAGGCATCTATGACTTTGAAATCCTCTTAAATTACCCCTGGGATATCTACTATACCACCTTCAAACCAAAGAGTCCAAAAAGTCCAAACTATCATGCTAATACATGTGGTTATAAATTGGATTAAGGAAAGTTACGTTCCTGAGAAAAGAACTAATCTTGAGACTCCCATGATTTTCTTGAAAATTATAGGAATTAAACCATGCAAGGCTTTACTAGACTTAGGTTCTAGGGTAAATTTGATTTCATAAAACATGTAAAAAACATGAAATATACCTTAACTAAAAAATGAACATCAATTCAAATCATGTAAACTAATCCATTATTATCCCATTAGGATCAAGGAAAGACATTATGAATATCATCAATGGTTGATCGCAACGTGTAGATTCCTTGGCAATCCATTTTAACAATTACAAGGAAGACTCTTTAATCATTATGGGAAGATCTTACTTTATCATAATTGATGCAAAGCTAGTGATTAGAGATCTCTTATTGAAAATTTTCAAGAAAAATGAATTTGGAAAAATATAGAAGAAGTGAGTTCCATGCATCATGTACAGTGATACAAGGTGCAACTACATGTTGAAAATATGAGCAATTATAAGTACGACTACCCTAGCATGCAAAACATATGCTAAATAAGCAAGTATATAAAGGTTCCTATACACATCAATCATAAAGCAAGAAGGCACCCAATGGTTGTGAACAGATAACAACTCCACTTTAAAAATATGCATGAAATCAATAGAAATCTTTACAAGTGCTTACATTCATAAAATGAATGAAATGGAGCAAATTAGATACCAACTCTTAGGTACAAAGAATAGAAAGGAAATGGAAGTAAATTGGAACGAGTTAAAAATTTTAGACACCTTTGAATCAAAATCCTTAGACCTCAGAACATTACCAATATCTTTAGAGTATGTGTTCCTGGATAATGGAAAACTAATAATCACGAATTCCTAGCTCACTAAGGACTACAAAGAAGTGTTGGTAAAGGTGGTTAACAAATAGACAATAGCCTTTGCTTGATCGTATGATGAGATAACATGAATAGATCTAGGAATATGCAAGCATACAATATATATATATTTGACTATTAAGTTAAAGTGATAGCTATAGAGGAGATTATATCTAAAATTAAAATAAGAAATAAGGTAGAAAATCTTCTCAAAGCTAGATTTATCTATCATATGATGGATAGCAAGTGGGTGAGTCCAGTTGTCTTAGTACCTAAGAAAGAGGAAGAATGAAGAGTCTACATAGAGTTTAGGATGTTGAACATGGCCACTTTTAAGGATCATTTTCCTTTGTCATTTTTTCATAGGGAATAAGTACTACAATTTTCTATATGGGTAAAATGGCTACAAACAAATTCAAATCACTCTATAAGATCAAGCCAAAAATACATTTACAAGTCCCAAGGGGACTTTTACAAATAAAAATATGTCTTTTGGTCTATGCAATACTCCTAGCACTTGCCAACACTTAGTTTGTAGCATCTTCTAATAGAAAATTGACAATGGTATAGAGGTCTTTATGAATGGCTTCTTCAGCTATGATGTACATTTTCAACAAGCACTAGATCATCTTGAGCATAGTATAAAATGATATGTGGAAACCAACCTTTTAGATCAATTGGTAAAAATTCCATATGATGATCCAAGAGGGAATTTCCTAGGATAATAAATTTCAGAAAAATGCATTAAGGTATATCTAGAAAAGACTCGAGTAATCCAAGGAATCACAAGACAAACTCAAGTAATTAAAGATGCTACATTATTCCTTTGACATCTTGGTTACTATAAGAGATTTATTGAAAATTTTCTCCAAAATCACCAAGCTATTGGTGAAGCTTACTAAGAAATATGGACTATTTCGATGGATAAGAAATGCAAACAGACATTCCAACTCTTTAAACAATAGCTTGTGGAAACACCAATTCTATGAGTACCAAATTGGTTTAAATTCTTCTACATCATAACATATGCATCCAATTTTAACTTGTAAGTGGTACTCACATAGATGAATGATCAGAAATATTCATACTAGGTCAACTATATGAGAAAAAGCATTATAGGTATACAACATAACTACACCACAATAGAAAAAGAGTTTATGGTAGTGATGCATGCTCTTGAGAACTTCAAGCACTATGTGCTTGGATGTTCTATCTTTATGCATACCAATCATAATGTTATCTACTTCTTGATGAGTAATCCAATGATAATCCCTTATATCATACGATGGCTAGTAATCTTGCAGGAATTTGAACTAACAATGGTGAATAGGATAGAAACGAAAAATGTGCTTTCAGATCATTTATCTTGATTAATATGGGACAATAAGGTTGATGAAGAGCTTCTTTCTAATCAATTTCCTAATGATTTTCTTTTTGCTAAATAAATTTAACATTAACATAAAGGCACATAGCCTAGTATGATGATTTTCTCTTCTATCTACTCATAAAGGAGAGTCCTACCAAATGGAACCACAAGAGGAAGTAATAGCTCCTCCATCATATTAAGCACCACATGGAAATAATGAAAAAAATCTTCAAACTTTGCATAGATGGCCTTATACAATGGTGCATGCTTGTTGAAGATCAACCTAGAGCTCTTCAAGATGATCATGAAGGCCATTGTAGGAGCCATTATGTTAAAAAGAGGACAACTAAGAAAATATTAATGATAAGATATTTTTGGTCCATAATCTTTAGAGATGCACACCATTTCACCCATTCATGTAAATATTACTAACAAGTTGGAGAAATAACAACCAAGATAGAAGGATCCCAATAGTGGATCCATCCCCTAGAACCTTTTAATCTTTGGTAAATTTACATTATGAGGCCTATCATCCCAATGTTTAATTGAAATTCTTACATCATAGTTGCTATTGATTATTGTATCAAATGGATAGAAGATGCAGCAGTCATCAACTATACTTCCTCTACCATAGCTTGACTCTTTTAACAATAGGTGGAAAACTAGTTCGATGTGCCTAGAGAAATAATTTCTAATAACATAATCCATTTAATAGGTAGTACCTTTAGAAAGTTGATGCAGTACTTGGGGGTAAAGCATAAACTCATAACACCCTCTCACCCTCAAGCCAACATTCAAGTCAAAATAACCAATAATGAATTACATGAATTCTAGCTAGGACCATTAGCAAATATAAAAAAGATTAGAGCCTCAAACTTAATGATGCCTTATGGGCCTATCACTTCACATGGAAAATTTTTATAGACTAATCTCCCTACTTGCTAGTATATAGAAAGTTACGTAAACTTTCAATTCAAACTGAATTTCATATACTCATAATTGCATGTGATCTTAAGCTAGACATCAATCTAACATAGAAAGAAAGATTCATGATATTCAACATGCTAGATTAGAATAGAAGGATAGCCCTCATGATGAATAAAGTGCATAAGGCATACCATAAACAACATCATGATGTCAAAATAAGAAAGCTTGAATTTCAACTAAGAGACAAGGTTCTCTATTGGAATTCCACTCATGTACCTCAATGAATAAAGTTTCAAATATGGAAAGGACCTTACATTATACATTCAACCTTCCCTTCTAGTACCATCTAGATTTATCATCCAATAAGCCCAATTAAGTAGATATTTTTCAACATGTAATAAGTCAAGTCCTTTATTGACTTCCATGCATCCAATGCCCATTATAACTCCTCAACACAAGGTTCAGCTTATTCCATTTTTAGAATCTCCTACCTTCAACTCAATCATGTGGGAGATAACCATCTAACTTAACATCTTGTAAGGATCCAAATTTTTCACTTTTATATTTTATATCATCTTTAATTTATTTTTTCATTCTTCATATGTTTTTTATTTCTTATAATTCTTAAATTTCTTACATATGAATATTTTTTTTCTTTTATTTGAGTCATGCCTATTTTTTATTTTTTGTAGTTTATTATGATTATTCTTATTGTTAATGTAGTATATTGAGATTTTCATTTTTATGTAAATGTCAACCTTGATATTGGGACTATGTTCTATACTAACAATTTATTTGGTACATGATGGTATAGGACAGTGAGTTCATGACATCCATTCCTTGGATTTCTATCAATAAGAGATCCACATCATAGAGACAATATGACTCTTTCATAATAAAACTAAAAAAAAGCTTATTATTTTACTAGCCAAAGAAAGGGGAAAGGACTAAGAGAAAATGGAAAAGGTTAGAACCTCAAGGAAACTTGTTAAGTCTTTAAGCTTCTCCTATGAGTTTAATGATAGTGCATGGGGTCATCATTACTCATATTTTAATTTTTTGAATGGAAGTATGTTCTCTACCAAGCGTGATCCCCAAAAAAAATCAAGGAGAAAAACACACATCTAAAAATCTCTTTAAAGCACTATTTATGGGGTTAGAAATACAAGTTTCGCATGATTGAAGGCACCCCTCTAACTAAATCCAAGATTTCTTACAAATAAATTGTAAAGTGTAACTATTTCCCTATTTTTATTTTGTTAAGTAATGGTATTCTTCTATCATTATGATGGTCTCATTGTTGTAAGTTTGAGGTGATACAATGTAATGTCATTAGTACTAGTATGACTTGGTTTAGAACCTAGACATAAAGGTACACAAATCATCTTAACCACATTTATATATAATAACCTATTGTTGAAATGGTAAGGCATCTCATGTTCCCAATCCTACAATTTCTTTTAATTTTCATTATTTATTTATTGCTAAGTACCATGGTCCACTTGATGAATTTTATTTAGTATAGTATAAGGTCCCAATGGTGATGGTTGTGTGGGTGTGGTTTACAACTTGGATCAACATTTAATTTCTATAGTGTCTATGGATATATTGTGAAATAGGTATGCAAGGATATTTAAGGAATGGACCTACTTTGAGGATGATTCACATGCATAACTCATGAACATCTAGTTTACAATCCATCACCATGTACCTAGTTTCATTCGACTACAATCCTAATAATGAATACATTATCCAACTTTGCTTATTTTCAAGTATGGTCTTACTTGAAAGCATGACATTCTTAAGCCTACATGCTAAGATTCTATGTATTTAAAACCCTCAATTAAAATCTCATATTTATTATTTATGGCCTTAGAACTTCTTTTTGGCTTCCATTTGATACTCAGTTTGCCTCAAAATTCATGAAAATCCCTTAGTTGTCAACTGAAAAAATTTGGTCAACAACCACATCAATGCATCCCCATTAATGCAATCAAATACATTAACACATTCCTGTTGACACATATTCATTAGTGTAGAACAAAAATTCTATATATAGATGCCATACTTGGTAATATTTTTCAAAGTTGCTTCTAAATGCAAGAGGAGTTTATGCAATTTTTTGAGCCTAAAAAATTTCAAGAGCCATAAATTCTCCTTGGAACATATGATTTTATCCATTCAACCTATGATCTTCCAAAGATAATTTCTATGTCATGAAATCATCAACCACCAGTTTTTCAACAAAAATTCTAACACCCCATAGGCAGTTAGAATAAACTAAGATATTCAAATAATAATAAAAATAAAAAATTAACAAATTTAACTACCTTAGGACTTCAAAAAATAAGCATTTGCAACCATTTTAAGATATTTAAGGCCTAATGTTTTGAATTTATAATAACAATGAGTGATAAAAATGTACATATGATTAAGAATATATAGTAAAGACTAATTCATGATCGTCCATGTGATTGCAGATGGCTTTCAAAAGAAGTTTTCAAGTGAGTGGATCATCACAGCCTATGTAGAAGCATCCAAGGGGAGGATGAGGATAATAATAATAATAATAGCAACAATAAGAGCAAGCCACCAAGGCAACACATGCCACAAGATCACTAAGAGAAGAACTAGAGGTGGAATCTATCCAACAGATTTCCACCATAAAAATAGGCAATTTGGATAGGACAAGGTACCTAAACCTAGGTCAAACTTGAAGGTTACCTTCACTAAAGCCTACCTAGAAAATCATGATTCTTCAAGAATAAAACTTTGGATCTTTTCTAGAGCTTGTACTTGAGGAGGTCCAAGCCTAGTTGCAAGCATCCCTATTAGGATCCACCATTTCCAACAGTAAGGAATAATATCTGGGAAAGACATATCTCTTATGAAATAATTGATAGGTAGATGTAATAATTAAAATTAAAAACATTAGCATCTTCTACTCTATGGAGACCATAGTGGAGGCCCTTGAATTACTCAACATTAGAGCAAAGTTAGCTGAGGTATCTACATAGGTAGATGTAGGGATTAAGAATGAATGAACATAGTACTACCATGGAGTGGATAGTAAGGAGTAAAATGTCCTTGCCAAAAAAAAATATACTTCCTAGTTACTTTAATTAAATGGTATGATCAAGCAAAGTTATAGCCTTCTCTACAAAGGCATATGCTACTTTAAGTAAAAAATTCCCAGTCAACTTACCCTCAATTATCTTTCTAGAGATAGAGAAGTAATTCAAAGAAAATGAAAAGGTAGAAAGATGTTGTCTTATGCATAATAAAAAAATTATTCAAATGGGAAGGAAGTACACACTATATAAATTACATGCTTCATACAATCCCTATTGCATCTAGGTACAAGATGATGAAGGACATGACCTTCACAAGGTTATAAGAGGAGGCCCCACTGCCACCACCACCAACACTAGAAATGACTACAAGAGATGAGTGCATAATAAAACTTAGGGAGTAGCTATAGAAATAAGCATCAAAGAGTACTGGTGAGCCATTAGTCTACTACCCAATCATAAGCCACCTAAATGATATTGCAATGATCATCAGTTGATCACCAAATAACCTTAGTAATTTTTTCTCCTCCCAAGGAAACTAAGATCTTATTCATTCCAACTACACTAGAAAAGAAGTTAAGGTATCAATACTTGGAGAGAAACTTCTTAAAATCTCTAGGAATGTTGTAGCTTTGTTCATAGTCTTAAAGGGAAAGATGCAACATTTGTAGTCATGCCACACAAGAGCCAAGCAACTACAAAGGTAGTTGTAGATCATGTGGGTGAATCTATAAGGGCTCCTACAACATCAATGCTAGATACCATTTTCATGGAAGACATTCAAGTTTCTATAGGAGTCAGAAGTAAAGGGATGAATGCAACTTAGCATGAGGAGGTGCTAGAATCATTGATCTAATCTACACAACCAATTCTTCTAGAAGATATTTTGGCAACTAAGTCAAAGCTACTTGAGACAATGGATAAGCTTCTAGTTAAAAAATAACAACTCATGGAGGCTACCAAAATCAATCAAAGATTGGTAATAGAGGTTCTGATCTTGCCATTCTATGATCCAAAGTCAGAAGGAATGAAGCTTTTCTAGAACTTTAACAAAACTTAGAGGTGAAAAATGTAAAAGAACTTATGGTTTTGTGTGTGATTGTTAGATACAATGTTCATTGTCACAAATAATGACTTATTCTAGATGCACAATGAAAACAAGTTGCTGACTAGGAAAAACCAATGCATTTTGAAAGTTGAAGCCTAGAAGGAACAACTCCTTGAATACATTAGACAATACTAGGAACATGTTGCCAAGGGAAATCAAGATATGAGGAACTTAGGTAAAAAAATAGAAATGTATCAATGGAAAGGTATAGGCCATTGATCAAAGGATTATCATTGAGATTTCCACCTAGAAGTATGAGGTCCTAAAATATGAGAAAGTGAAGAACTATTACAAGGATCAAGTGGGCATGCTTAAAGAGGTAAACGAAAAGGAGATCAAATTGGTAAAGGCTAAAATGAATGATATCCTTCAACAACTTTAATAGTAAGGATATGCATGGAAATCCATCTTTGATGGACTAAATGCATATAGTCAAGTGAAAATCCACTTGAATGAGTTGTATATAGAAGAAATGATAGAGTACATGTAGCTAGCTAATCTCCATTACACAAACCTAGCAATGCTAACTTTAGGGCAACTCCGATTAGAGCTTAAAAGTTGATGAGTGATAAAGGTGTACCCCTACATCCAACCATATGAATCACAGAGCACTCACACGTGATCTAGTCAAATTTCATCGACTCTCTAGTTTCTGGTGCACTAGTCTTCTAGGAAGTGAACTTTACCCTAATAGTCATTCATTGTCTTCCCAATTATACTTGTGAAGTATAAAGGTATGATTAAGTGTAATCGAGGCATATGATTTTTATCATTTTATATTTTATGTTCTTTGGTGCTTGAAGAGAGAGATAAAGTAATTTAATGACTAATTTAATTTAACTAACTCATTGATCTCTAACTAGTTCTAACATAAGGATCTAGTCCTACTTTCCATACATGTCTTGAACCCATGTATCTATTGCTGGGTTACCAAGTGCTATGCCTCTAGGAGCACCAAGCAATAACACTGCTAAGATTACTAAGAGAATACATGCTACACTCAAAGCAATCATACTTATGTATTTAATCTATCTAACTTCTCTTGCTTAATTACCTAATTAGCTTAATTACTAGAAAACATTGAATAAGTAACTGAAAGCATTAAATGCATGAATAAAACAACTAAACTATTCAAAATTCTATAAGGTTTATCAAGAATTTCATCTTTATTTTCGTACATACTATCATGCTCAAGTACAATAATGCTCAAATAAAGATTCATACACTCAATGACTCTTGCTGCAGGCACTTAGGAAAAATATTCTAACTTTCGAATAGACAAACCACAAGAGCTCTACTACTACTATGAATTTTATGCACATAAACATGGCTAGGAACTTGCATTTAGAGTTTTTGCTCCAGGGCTATGTCAACAGGGCCTTGTCAACATAGAAACAAATATGTTGATGTGGCCCCATTGATGGGGAAACACCATGTAAACAAGGCCCTATCGATGGGTGCCCATCAATGAGGCCACGTCAACAATAGCTCACTGATGCAATACCTTGATGCTCATCATACCCCCATGACTGAATAAAAACTTATCCTTGAGTTCCTTTACAAAATTGGGAAGGTATGGGATTATTGATTGACTCTTAACAAATTAATTGACTTGAAAAAATTGAGTGCCCTAGTGTACATATTAACACATTACAAAAATTATGGCGTTCATGACATAAAATTGAATACCATGACATGACTACATAAAAAATTGAATAGCACTTCTTTTGATGGCATGAAGGTAGTGAAGAAGATCAAACAGTCCTAAGCAGTGGTGGCTCCTAAGGTTCTGAGGGACCTTCACCAACTTTAGGCATGTGCAATAGCTAAGGTGGATGTGGTTGTCATGCTATAGCTACAACTTTCAATGGAAGGTGAAAGGCATCAAGCAATACCTTTATCTTTCTCCTTCTTACTTAAGGGATCATTCATAGTCCACACAACTCACCAATGTGGCCTAGAATGGGGATGTCCCATAGACAAGGCATTATCAGAAACATCTCCTTTACATTAATAAACTAGGCAATGAACTATTTGCATTTGATGTTGAACATCCTAACTACATTTTTCAACTTCTAGTAGTCATTCATCCTCCTAGATAGGTTCTCAATAGTTGATTATTGATTACTGAATCATGCCTTAAGAACTTTGAGTTCAACATTAGCCACCACAATCTTGTCCTTGGTGTCTTTGTGGTGCTTGAACTTAGTCTTGTACAAAAAGTATGAGCTAGCCACCTATTTCTTAAGTTCTGATTATGGTTATCTAGTAGTCAACATGGCCAGATTTATGTAATGGATATTGGCAAGCTCCATGTACTTTGTCATCTCCTCAATCTACAACTCCTTCATGTAGATTTCATCTTTGTTGTAGGCATCTATTCCATCAACAATGGGTTGTAAAACTTCTCTGCCTTGCTAAAGTTGCTGGAGGGCTTCATTTGCTTTTGCCTTCGTCAGCAAAAAATGTTTTTCATTTACTTCCTTCTATAGACCAACCTACTCTCTGTAATAGTCTTTGACTTTCTCAAATTTGAGAGCTTCAAATTTCCAGGTGGCTACCTCAATTATAGTTTTCTAGTGAAGAGCATGCACCTCCTAGATGGAGAGATTCCTATTCTCTACTATTAATCTCCTCAGCTTTATGTTTACTCTGTCCAAATGCTCCTACTATTGATGGATAAAATAAATTAATTAATACTTATTCTCATCAACATTCTATAGGCAATGATTTTCTATGGTCAACTAGACATTCTCCTAGTGGGTCTAATCTAAGACCTTTTGAATTTTGTGCTATGTGACCTCTACTAAGGATTGATAGAAGACCACCATCTTCATTGTATCTTCAATCCCTTTGAGCTTTATCTAAAGCTATTCCATAGCTTCATCTATTATTAGTTTCAATTTGAGAAATTCAAGATCAATAATTTAAGCTCTTAATTTGAAAAATTCCACAACTAAGCATTTGTTCTACTCCTTGGCTGTTTCAACCTACCCCTCCAATATGATGCTCTTACCCCTTGCCTCTAGCAACTCTGATTGGATTGTAGTAATGTTGTTTGGAAGGTCAAAGACATCCAAAAGTAGTTGCCTAATTCCCAAAAATCAGTCCAGTAGTTCTTCATGTTGTGCTACGTTTATCCTATCACTTGTAGTTTTTGTGGATATTTGCACATCTTTGAGTGCAATGAGATCTGGTGTAGATGTCGCAAGTGCATTGAGCATCTCAACAATATGATCAATAGTGACTTCTACTACTATCTCCTTTCCTTGGTGCTACATCACCAATACAATTGTCCCTTCACCCTCCTTCAAGAGCACTGAGAAAGGCACAACATTCCTAGAGATTTTTGGGAGTGAATGTTGTTCTACAAGAGATATTATGAGCTCTTTGGCACTCAAATTTGACATCATTGGAAGTTGCATTCTTTGGGCTAAGAAAATGGATCCACCTCCACCCATCAAACTAATTATTTTGGGCACCTCATTGAGGGGACTCATTGTTGATCTATACACAGATGGGTCCCTGCTACTCATGCTTACTCATTGCTCTTGTTCACTTAAGAATCAGTCCTAGTATTCACACAATGATTGGGTTGTTGTAGCAACGTCTGGCACCATTGTATGAGTGGTAGGTGGAGGTGGTAATCACTGCTCCTCTTCTTAAATAGTGAGTTTAGGCATCTTATCCTTCATCATTTTTTCCCAGTTGGTGGCTAAAACAATTCTGACTACGTCGTTGATGTAATAAACTATCCCTCCCCTTAACCAGAGTTTCTTGATGAGGCATGGAAAGGGGAGTGCCTTCCTTCGATGTTCATTTTCTTTAAAATGCTTCTCGATCCCTAGATAGATCAACTACAAAAGGTTAATAAGAATCTCCCACTCAGAGTGGCACATGATCAAGCAGATAAGGTGGTGATTTTGTTGGGCCTCACCATGGGATTAAGGTGGATGGCTGTAATCTTATGATGGATCCTCTCTACTAGTGTAAGTGTGCCAAACTCCTTGCAGTCAACACCATAGCATGCATCCATTCTTTTTTAATACTAAGATGCACCTGCATTGGGATCTCAGTAAGACTTACCCCCATTTCTGGCAACCCAAGCACTATAGCAATGGCTTGCACCAAGTAGGACACTAAGATGTCCTTAGTTTTCACCATTGATTTGAGCTACTTATTGTTCCAAAATAGAAATATCTCTCCCATGTACCACTCCCTAGTGGAAGTGATGACTAGCCACATGGGAGAGGTTTTTAGGTGGTCCTACACTTCTTTTGATGCATGCTCCAAAAAAAATCAAAGTTTAACTCCTAGAGTACTAATTTTTGGACCTCTCTTGATTTGATTTGATTTAGGCAGGCCTCTATCAAGGTCACCTCAAGATTTGCTAGTTATGCTGGTGCATTATCCTAATGTGAGTGTTCTATTGCAACTGCTGGTTTTGGAATCTATCGAATAGATTCTACTTATACCTCCTCTCTAAGAGGACCTATGGCATGGGTTGCAAGAAATTCTTCGTAGGGTTGTTCTTGGCCCCTTCCCATTCTAGGTTGTTTCTCCCTTAGCTAGGACAGTCCTGCTTCCTGCGTGTGCTTTCCTTTTCATGCCATTTGTGATCACAACACATCCATGAATTAGTAGATATAGTGTGTAACTTTATATTTTTAAATACCTTCTCTCATTAGTTAGTTACTCTTTAGCTAAGGTTGGACCATGGTAGGTTAATTATTTTACTAATTATTTATTACAAATGTCATCGAAGCTTGTTGGAAAGGTTTAATTCTTGTAATTTAGTGTTTAATAGTTGATTTTTCAGTTAAACATTTGTGGGAGTTAGAAAAAATTGCAAAACATTTTCTATCAAAAATGGCACATTTGTGGCTCGCACGATGAAGAGCTTACCTCTGGTAGTTGCAGGGTCGAAGAACGAAGTGATTTGGATAAAAGGTTTGTAAGTTATGGGTAGTAGAACGTTTTGGGCTCTAAAAAATTGAAACACTCCTTTAATGTTTGTGAGAAAATGTAAAATTTTCTAAGTGGGATCATGCCTATTTATGGTATTTTTCCCTTACATTGATGGGGCGTTGTATATGAATTAGCTTCATCGATGAGGCCCTATATATGGGAGCCATCGGCAAAAATTTTCAAATATCAATATCTCAAAAAGTATAATGAATTTTTTAATAAATTCGAGGTTCATGAAATCCTAGAAAAGCCAAAAATATGATAAAATCATTGAAGAGGATCTTTCAAGGCTCAAAAATTGAAAATTTTGATGCAGAATGTGTTTAATGAATAAAATTTGTAAAGACACACGTGGTGTGATGCAGAAGATGGGTTTACAAAACATTCAGATTGAAAGAATGCCTAAGGTTAAGGTGCTTAATGAACCCAATCAAGGGATATGCAAGTGGATCCTCCCCATAGTAGGAACATGGCCTTTTTGACCTTGCATAACCTCGACCTAAGGAGTTCATGGGCCCCATAGGTGACTAATGATTGATGGAAGTTAAGGACCAAAACCTAAAAGATTCTACCTAAGAATTCAAATACATCAAACCAAGACACAAATTCAAGAACATGGACATTGACAACAAGGTGGGTTATGATCAGCATAAATGGATGATGGGGAATGTGGAATGGAATTTCAAACTAAGGTCATAAGAAGTCCCTTGTGGAGTTCATGTTTAGAAATGACCAAAGAAGATCCATCCTTATTCCAAACCAAAACCAACCTCTTTCAGTGACTTTACATCATCACTCCAAGATCAATCCACCTCCTCAAGACACAAGAGTGCTCCCACAAAACAACCACCATTTCATGAAGAGAAAAAGAAAAGAAAAGTAGAAAGTGAGATAGAGCCTTAGTTAGAGGGGACCTTCGGGCATTGGTGACATGTCTTTCTAGTCCCATAACCAATGCTTATAGCCCACATATTTTATCTAAGTGGTATGGTTTGAATTTCCATCATGTTTTTTTTCTTTTTTATGTTTTGTTTTTATTTCTTTTTGGATGGGAACAACACCATTCAAAGACTTTATTTGACTTCCTATTATTGAAACATGGAATGGTAAGAAGTCAATGAAAAATACTCAAGCACCCAAGTAAGTAGAAGAGTATGAAGAGTATTGAGTTCCCTTGAAGTCACACCCTGTTTAAACCTTTGAATCCTTTCCAATTCCAAAAACTACCAAGGTCATAAATTTATTAAAAGTTGATTTAATGAAAGGGACCTCACACTTCCAAAATAAAGAAAACCATAGATTTTGTGGATGGGTGGATGTCGTGTACTCACTACCTATTCCATGAAAAAGAAACCATGACTGAGTCATTAGTACAAAAATTGAAAAATAGAAACTAAACATTAGCCAAACAAACATTAAGCATAAACCACCATTATTAGTAGCCATAGCACCATTGTTTCCTATTAACAATAAAGCACTTTTATTAGCAAAAAATTGAAAATCACACTCAAACAAAAAATATATATAAGAAAGTGTAAAATATATAATGAAGATTCAAATGTACTAACGATGATGTAAAAAAAATGGTGTAAAAATATGAAAAATTTTGAAAATCAAAAGTTGTAAAATAAATAACTTACAAAATCAAAAACATGGAAAAAAATAGAAAAATTAAGGAGCTATATGGATGATTTGGCATGGATGGACATCTCCCCCATGACTAAGTTGGAAGGAGGATATCTAAAAAATTAAACATGGTTGTCTATCTATTGAGGTATTTGTTGTATTGGCTTGCTTAGGGTCATGGAAAAGCTTTACTTGTTGGATATTGACCAACTAATTTTTATTTGGACTCTCAAGTTTGTATATGGTCATGGACCTAGAGGAAAAGGTTTTACTAATTATATAAGATCCCTCCCACAATGTTTGAAACTTAGGTTTCTATGGTACATGTGTGGGGTTCTAGTATAGAACCTTATCTCCTAGTTGGAATTTTACTTCCCATATTCTCAGGCCATGTCATTGCTTGTTGAATTCCTTGTGCACTTCATTCAAAGATAGGGCCACTAATCGATTTTCATCTAGCATGTTGAGGTTGATCAGTCTTTCTCTTTGTTCTAAGCTTAAGTCAAGATTCAGTTTACAAGCTATTGAGAGTGTACGAAGCTTAGATTAGATCAAGAGCATTGGAAGTTTTCTGTATACCAGCTCATAGAGAGAGTAGCCAATATGGAGTTTCCATGTTGAGTGGTAGGCCCATACGGCATCATTGAGTTTTGTACTCCAATCTCTCCTATATTTGCTTATGGTCCTTGTTAGGATCTTTTTGATCTCCCTATTAGTTACCTCTACTTGACCGTTGGCTTGGGGCTGATAAGGTGTTGTAAAGTAAGTTCAATTATCAAAAATTAGTGCACATGGAACCCCAACCCTATTGACAACATTCTTTTATACAAATCTAGCAATAGTGGATGATGTACAATTGGTGATGGCTACTAATTCTACCCATTTAGTACAGTAGTCAGCTACTATGATGATATACGCCTTTCTATTGGACATGGGTGTAATGGGAACCATGACATTTATGCCTTATATGTTAAAGGGCTCCAGTGGGTGAATCCACTATTGAGGATCCTCCATTAAAGTGGTTATCCCATCATCTCATTGATAGTGTTCACAAGATCGGACAAACTAGTGGGCCTCCATAAAGATTATAGGCCAATAGTATCCTACCATTAGGATTTTTATGGCCATGCATCTCCCAGCATAGTGGCCTCCATAAGGGCCTTCATGAGCATCCTAGAGAATGTGTAGTTAATCTACATTAGGGACACACCAACAAGCCAAGCCATCGATGCATACCTTGTAAAAGTATCCATTGATTTCCATAAAGTACTTTGCCTGATCAAGAAACTATTATTTCTTCCTAAAGTTTAGACCTTGTGGCATCTCCTAAGTGAGAGGGTAAGTGAGGATGTCATCATTCCATTTTGTTTCTATGGGAACTTGGTCATTTATTGCTTATGTAAATAGGAGTCCATTTGAAAAATAATAAGAGGATGGGCTCTCCTCCTCTTTGTCATCCCATATTAACCAAGAGAGGTGGTCAATGATCACATTCTCAATCCCTTTCTGATCTACCATTGTGAGATCAAATTCCTACAAGATCATGAGCCACTGTATGATATAAGGACTCACTATCAACTTGTTCATTAGGAAGGAGATGGCATTGTGGTTTGTGTGCACAAATACTTTATAACTAAGCACATAGTACCTGAACTTTTCAAGAGGATACATCACTGTCATTAATTCTTTCTTCATTGAGGTGTAATTCAGTTGTGTATCCACAATGCTTCAGCTTGCATAGTGGATGTAATATGGACGTTTTTATCATCCAACTACATAAGCATAGCTTCCAAAGAACAATTAGATGCATCCATCATTATGTGAAATGGTTTGAACTAGTCTAGTGCCCGTAGAATTAGAGTTTCCATGATTTTTTCTTTCAACTATTGAAATGCATGTTCTCACTTCTTGGTCTAGATAAATGAAGCATCTTTCCTCATAAGCTTAACCAACAGCTTTGCAATCTTAGAGAAATTCTCTATGAATCATCGATAGTAGCCAACATGTCCAAGGAATGATCAAACATCTTTAATTATCTTTGGTTGACGTGTGATTTCCTGGATGACCCTTATTTTTCTAGGTCTACCTCAATCCTTGCTTGAGTAATTTTTGCCCTAGTATTATGCCTTCCTGGACCATTAAATGGCTTTTCTACTAATTGATCCTGAGATTTTTTTTTAACACATTTCTTTAGTACTTACTCAATATGGTCTAGGGCTTGCCCAAATGTAGCATCATAGGTAGAAAAGTCATCCATAAAGACTTCTACCTTGCTACATATTTACTATTGGAAAATACTAAGGACCATGCATTGAAATGTTGCAAGGGCATTGCATATATTGAATGACATCTTATAATATGCAAAAGTCCCCTAGGGACTCATGAATGTTGTCTTGGCCTAATATTTTGGTGCTACCTGGATCTAGTTATATCCACTATAACCATCCAAAAAGCTATAATAGTAATGCCTAAGGATAGTATCCAACACTTGGTCCACAAATGGCAATGGGAAATGATCTTTAAATGTTGCCATATTCAACAACCTAAGTCAATGCAGACCCACCACCTGCCATCTTTCTTTGGCACAATTATGAATGGGCTAACCCACTCACTATCTACTATGGGATAGATGAGCCCTACCTTGAGGATTTTTTCTATTCCCTCCTTGATGATCTATTTCAACTTAGGGTTTAGTCACCTTTATGGCTACCTTATTAGCTTCATGGTTGGGTCAGTGTAGATATGATGCTAGCATGTCCTTGGATCAATTCCTATTAACTTAAGATATGACCAAGAAAAGGTTGTTGGCCACTTGTTGACTACCTGCAATAGCTTATCATCTTCTTTAAGAGCAAGATTTGCATTGATGATAACCAACTTTTCATTATTTAAAAATGCATACTCCATGCCAACTGGTAGAGTTTTTAACTCTAGGGGCTCCTACTTGAGATTTTTAGGGATTTCCAACTCTCCCCAACAGGTATCATCATCTTCATCATCAAAGAGTTGGTGATGAAGTTGTTCAAGTTCATCCATGCCTTCAACATAGGCACATTTCAAGCTCTCAATTAGTTCCATGCCTAGTGTGCTATTGTCAAAGTTAACTATAAGTCATTGGGTGCCCTCTTGTTTTGTGGCTACTATGTATAGGCACCTTTGGATATCTATTTCCTGTCCATAGTAATTGCATGCTTGAATGAATGTACTCTTGATAGACCAGATCTTTTGCATGCAATTGCACCCATTATCGTTGTACATGATGCATGGAACACGCTTCTTCTCTAAGTGTCTAGATTCATTTTCTTTGGAGATTTCCAAGGAACTATCCTTTATGCTCATTTGCACATCAACTGTACTTAACCATGCCCTTTCCATAATGATGGGGAAGTCACCTTTGCAGTTCTCAACCTTGATCACCAAAAAATTGGTATGATAGGACCACCCACTAATTGTGGTCACAATGTCCTCCACTAATCCCAAAGGGATAGTTATTGATTAGTCTACCAATTCCAAATGAATGTTGCTCTTCTTGAGAGGTGGTAGGTTCCAAGCCTTGTACATGTCATAGAAGATGAGATTAACATTGGAACTAGAATGAAGAAGGGCCTTGCATGGCTCATGTCTAGCGATCTACAAGTCAATAAGAGGACTTCCTAGATCAGATATTTTCGTGGGAAGATTGCTAGCCTTGATCCAATTGGAAAGAGCATGAGCTAACATCATAGTGAAAATTTGATGCGGCGATTGGTTTGAAGGGCACTCAAATGTATTTGATGCAAAGGATGAGGGTGCTGAAGATATAGGATGACAAGCCACATTAGGTTGTGAGATTTTTGAAGGATTGTTGGGTTAAAAGAATGGTCATTTCTTGGATGTATTATGAAAACCACTCAGCTAGAAGGCCAGTTGTAAATTTACAACCCTCGTAGCATTTCGTTGTTGTGGCTATGAGAGAATTTCACCCTACATGGATGGAGCAGCAGGTAACTAGGTAGAGGGCAAAAGGATGTATGTAGATAGTGTTGAGGCCAACTTTCACCCATGCTAGGCATGGGGCCTTGTTGAACCAATTTAATTTTAAAACCATAAAATATAAAATTTTAAAATGAAAAAATAGAACATCGTGAGGTTGCACATGGCCATCGTCCACGTGCTGGTGGGCTTCATTGGCCCGTTAAAAATAAATAAAATGACCGACCAATGTGCCTTTTTAAAAATAAAATAAAACATAAATTAAGGCTTAATCTCTTGTGTTTTATTTTAGGGCGGTTAACGTGGAAAGGTGGCAGTAATTAGGGTTAGGTTTCTCCTTCTCTTCTTCCTCTGCCGCTATAAGAGGAGGGGGAGCATGTTCGAACAGGGAGGAGATTGGGGGAGCGGGGGCTTCTCTTGCAGGCAGATCCGGCCCTCCTGCAGCGCCTTCTGTTCTGGCCGCCGTCGCTTGCAGCGCCATCTGTTCTGTTCGTCTGCGCCATCGTTGTTTCTGCTGTCTCCTTTGCTACCGCACTGCATTGTTGTTTCTTCTGCGCCGCGCTGCTGTTTCTGCTGCGGCCGCGTCGCTATTTTGCCATCGCTCTCTGCTGCGGCCACCTCGCTTTTCTGCCGCATCCCCGCTTACTCCTGCCGAGCCTACCGCTGCAGCATCGCCGTCCTCTCCACTGCCGTGCCTGGCACACCTCTGCCACCGCGTCACCGCCACCTCACACTGCCTGTCGACTATCACGCTGCGGCGTCGCTCTTCTGCGCTGCTGCGTCGCTCTTCTATGCTTGCTGTGCTGTCGCGTTGCCTGTCGACGCTGTTTCTCCTGTGTGGCCTGCTCTGCATTGCCGTTGCTGACTCCTGCGTCGCCATTCCCTGCTCACACTAGTTTTGGGACCCGGGGGTTTCATGGTCTCGTTCAGCTACCGTCCGCGCAGACATCCGTTCGCCCGCCGCTTCCTAGCCAGATCTGGACATAGCCGAGGTCACAGCCTCCATGTCGCAGCCTCCACATCCGCTGTACACCGTCCCCCCTTCTTTTTCCACCGCCACCACTGTTTTTCTCCACCTGTCGCTGCGCATCCTTCTCTGCCCTGGCCGTACGTGAAACAACTACCTCTCTCTGTTCTGCCACCCGCAGTATCCTATTTTTCGCCACCATCCGCGCCGCCACCTTGGTCTGCCGCCCTCGCCGCACCTTGGTCCGCTGCCCGCGCCTGTGAGCACCATTCCTCTGCCTTCGCCGCGGCCCGCGCCTGCGCAAACGCTACAGAGCAGCAGCATCACCTTTCTTCTAAGCTCGCCCGCTTCCACTCCAGAAACTTCACCGCAAAGCAAATTCCTTACTCGGCCGCTCCAGGCAGCAGCAACGATCCTCTCTGCGAAACGCTGCAGCCGGTGAACGAACGGGAAGAGCAAGTGTCACGTGAATCTCTGTAAAGCACCGAGAAATCCGACGCACTCCCACCGGACGAAGATGGATATTTGAATTATTTATCATTTTGCAAATTACACGAATTATTCTAAGTTTCCGATATTAAATTAAATGGAAGTACTTAAATATTAAATTAAATCTAAGCTTTTATTTTGATATTTTGTTTAAAATATTATTATTATTGTTTGTCACATAGCCCTTTCTAGCTGAGACTATTCCCGGGTTTCCGTACACATACGGGAGGCGCCCTAGGCGATAGTCTCCTAAAACGAGTTTTCACAGGTGTTGGCGGCGTGTCCAAAATTTACGCATCAACACCTTTTTGGCGCTAGAAGGAGGACAGTTTCTCAACCTTTTCTTTATTTTCCTGTTACGTTTCTTTTTCTTTAAAAAATATAAATTATCATTTCTTATTACTGTCTATTTAATTTTTACCTCTCTATTTTCAGTTTTACTGCTCTATTTTAAATTTCAAATTTTCAAAATTTCCAAATTTACATTCTAGCAATCCTTTTAATTTGTTTTCCTAAAATTTAATTTAGGTGGTTTAAATTATTTTACTTCTTATTTAGTTTTCTGAAATTTTACAATTTCAATTTTACTTTCAAAAATTTTAAAAATAAAAAAAATATAGTATTCAAATGTTTTTTTTATTATTTTCTTTAATTTTCACAGTTTATTAGCATTTTACATGTCTTTTTATTTTTCATTTTATGAGTGACTTTTCTTACGGAATATCTCAACAAAGAACTCATACTCCTACCCCTAGTCAACCAGCTACTCGTCAATCTACTTTGAGAAAACAACGAGCTTCACTTTTTCCAAGTTTAATTCCTAAAAAACCTCGGACTAAGATGGCAGCCCATCAACCCCCGGCTCCCTTAGTAAGGAACCCTTTTAACTTTCACAACTACCATGACATACCAAAGTCCCTTCAAAACATAAACTTGTTCTTCAATCCTGTAACCCCTACGAATGATGCACGCCAACACATACAATGTTTTGAAACTTTATTAGGGATCCACAACATTATACATAACAATGTGGCATGCAGAGCGTTTATAACAACATTTAGAACCAAAGCAACCCAATGGTTCTTAATGCTTCCTGATGCCTCTATCAAGACATGGCAAGAATTCAAAAACAAGTTTTTGAATCAATTTGACAAATTTACAAGCCCTGCTATCGCATCAAGCAATTTTACCAGCCTAAGAAAGTTACCTGGGGAAAACGTTAGGGATTATAATCTTAGATTCCTCCATCAACTTGCCTATGTGCCAAATGAGATGCGACCACAACCAGATGGTATTCTCAACTTCTATCTCTCTACCATCGAGCCATTCTTTGCTTATGCTATCAAATCTGATCCCAACATAATGGAGATACAAGGTGCAATGTCAAAAGCTGTGGAATTAGAGCAAATAACCCTTATGAACAGCATCCAAACCCAATTTGGGATGATGAGTGTTAGCAACCTAATGCAATCAAACCCACTCCTACCAAGTTTTCAAACATCTAACATTATGCCTTAAGTTGTTTCTCCTTTTCAATCAACTCCACCTTTAAGTAATTACTCACAAGGCCCCATGTCCACTTCATTCTTACCATCCAACACTGGTTTGAATGATGACGAATCAAAAGCCTTGATTCAATCCATCATAAACCCAAATGGGACATCAAATTCTGTTGAACCACCAACCCAAACTCAAAATCAGATGACCCAAATACTTACTTCACTACAAAAACTATCCAATGAAGTAGTTGAGTTAAAGAGAAACAATAGTAAAAGCCCTATACAACCAGGACAACCAAGTGCATCAATCAATGATGATTATTGTCGTCTTCATAATACGAGGCAACATTCTGAAAAGACTTGTCCTCAATTCATGGCATTGTATGGTGACAATACCCAAGGGCAACAAAATGGAAAAGCCCCTATCATGGTTCTTGATGTACCTCATGAGACAGAAAATGAAGAGGTTTCCTCATTAGAACAAGTCATGGTAGGCGACCCTAACCCACACAACACTCGCTACCGTAAAATCAGTGACATTATGAATGCTACACAACGACAAACTAGAAACAATTTCTATACACCTCCAAACAAAAGAGTTCCTAGTCAAAACAATGGAAACAATCAATCTGGGTCATCCCAAGTAATTGCCCCACAACAACCAAACCCCCCATCTGTACTTAGGAGAGTTCCATCTCAACAAGAAGCCAAAGATGAACCTAAGAATTATGATTTGGTTGAGGACTTAAAAAGAGTGAAAGCCAACATTTCGATGTATGACCTTCTACACTTTAACGAAATGAAAGAAGTGATTCGGGATATGGTTCATACACCTGTAGCCCAAAGAGAAAAGTCCCCAATTCCCGAAAGGCATGTTCACTTTGCAGAAAGTCCTAACACGTTACCAGTACAAAACATGGATAATTCTATGTCTAGCAAAAAGGATCATCCCCCTTTCCTAACCACTTTGATTATTTTAGGAAAGAATGTCCATAACTGTTTAATGGATTCAGGTGCAACTGTTAGTGTTATGCCTCTTGACATTTGTAACACCTTAGGAGCACAAATGATACCACAAACTAAAAGTGTAATTCAACTTGATGGATCTAGCGTACCTGTAGTAGGGTTATTAAAAGGACTAAAAGTACAACTTAAGAAATACCCTACATTTACATGTTATACAGACATCCTAGTAGTTGACATGAAACCCACATATGGTGTGCTCTTATCTAGAACTTTTGGAGCTAAGTTTGGGGGCTTCTTTAGGTCAGACTTCTTGGAATTATTGATCCATATCAAAGGAAAATCTGAATACATGACTATACCCCAAGAACCCTTCTACAAATAAGTAGTAACAAACTTGGATCAACAAAATCAATCTTTGGAAGATCGAAATGCTAATATTTATGTTGGGGTTATTGAGGTTGAGTGTAGTGAACATGTTGAAAATGACTATGTAAGTGGAACTACAAAAAGTCCTATCTCTTATGCAGACCCCAACAAATCCTATCAAAGTTCTAGAGAAGGTGAAGAAAACTATGGAGACACCTTATCTTATCAACAACACGATGGATTTTGTCTAAGTGATCCACCACCTTTAGGGGAAGATAAAGATATAAATAAGACCTTACCTCTTAAAACATTTGAAGGTGTGCTAAATTTTAACAATACATCCATGAAACATTCTCCTAGAAAAGCTATATCCGATGACCCACCAAGACCTAGACCTATCATTAAAACTTATATTAAGGAAAAACATTATAGAAAACGATCAAGCGAGGTAAAAGTAGGTCTTGATTTTCATAATCTTAAGCATCAACAAATTGTCAAGAGACGGTTCAATAAAAAACATCCAGTTAAAAATTTTCAAGTAGCCGATCTAGTTC
>MNCI01032007.1:0-58458 GCA_015680685.1 Gnetum montanum | reverse complement strand
CTCCTATTAAACATGGAATGAGTACGACTTGATCACGAGCATTTAAGTATGACTACTTGGTAACCTAGTAGCGTACTTAGGCCATGTGCTTGGTAATCCCAGTGGTAGTCGTGCACGAGGTTCAAGATGTGTACGAATGATTGAGGAATGGATGCTCATTGCACTTAGGCTAGTTAGATTCTCTCTCACTTTCTCTCTCCTAGCTTGGTTCATATTATTTTCCATTATCTCCAGGAGTAGCATTAGTATAGGAACACATCATACACCTCACTCTGGACTAAACCATACATGACAAAGTTAACACTAGTCCAGATGGGAAGATAGTGAACTGCAATCTAATAATAACTGTCTAGATACCATAACTAGTCCATCTACGGAGTTCAACTAGATCGTGCATGAAGCGCTCATATTCGTATGGTTGACTATAGGGGTACCTCATCACTCATCATTGGCACCGTTGTTGGGGACGATGCTAGTTATCTAGATTAGTTGTATCATACAAGGTCATTGTATAGGAATTAACAATATATCTTTTAGGAAGAAATAATTATAAAAAGTCACATATAAATTCACACACAATTTCACAACCATGCCTCTCCTACAAGACTATGATAATGCCACATCATTAGAGAATCAATGAATTATATGACAATGAAGATTGGAGTACGCAATCCGAGGTGGCAGTTTCTTATAAACACAAATGAAGACAACATCATCCAAATGCATAAAAGCATAACTTACTTGATGATGATGAACCCCTACTGGCCACTACAAGCCTAACACAAATACAAGAGTTTGTTCGAATCTCCCGTAGGCATCGTAAAGAGAGCCACCTACCCAAGCTCGATTTAAACAACTTCCCTAATTTCTCAGGAGGTTATCACTTAGATCCACAACAACATTTACAAGCCTTCTATGATGCCTGTGCATGGAACAACATTGATAACGGTTGGAAAAAACTCAAGCTCTTTCCTATAACACTCGTTGACCAAGCAAAAGTATGGTATAGATCATTAAAACCAAATTCAATACGACGTTGGCCAACAATGGTAGAACTCTTTAACGAAAGATATCAAACCTACGTAAGACCATGAGTTCTTTGAGGAAAGGCTAATCTACCATATCATTGATGGGCTTCGTGATGAAATAAGAGAGACCCTAGGGATGGATGCCCAAGGTCAACTGTATGAACTATGAACCCATCAATTCCAAGAGCTTATTAAGCAGGTAGCAAAAGAAGAAGGAGAAATGGCTAGATGGGAGAATGTTGAAAAACATTAACAAGACCAAAATCTCAACTTAACAGAGGTCCACAATCAAAAAAAGGAGAAATCAACTGATCTCAAGGAGGAAGAACGATCTTTTCCAGTACAACAATGATGGGACATGATATCACATGGGCCACGATATCGCGTATGTGATATTGCAGCCATCGTGATATCGCATCCCTCGCAATATCGTGTACACGATATCACGTCTTCCCTGCAATATCACGTACACGATATCGTAGTGCACCGTCATATCTATAAATAAGAGGTAGCTCTCCCTTATTTCAGAATCTAGGCCTAGACTGTAGGGAAACTCTGGCAGTTTTTCCACTCCAGATATAGATTAATTTCCATGTGCCTGCAATAGGAGTCCTAAAGTGAACGGATCTTTATTCAAGCAAACATTATACCTTAACACAAGTTTGTGTACGGTAATAAAGATGAGCTTCTTGGATAAACCTTGCAGTGCATGGAATAGGCTAATTAGGATTTATTTATTATCATTTAATATTTATCATTTACATGCTTTATTAGGAATTAAATCTTTCTCAACCCTTCTCTCCTAGTTAAGTGCCTCAGTACGACCGCTTCAAGCACGTGTGTTACGCGTGGTGATCCCAGCAACGACTAGCGTTTGGTAACCACAGTTGCATTGGTTCAGGGTGTGTATAGTAAGTGGGAACGGATGCTGACACTAGGTTAATTTAGACTTAGTTAGTTAGTTAGAATTAGTTAGTTAATCTCTTCAACCCTTCAACTCAATAGCATAGGAGATAAAACACAAAAATATATAAAAATCATATACCTCGGACTTACTTAACCATA
Organism: Gnetum montanum; assembly: GCA_015680685.1. Lineage (NCBI taxonomy): Eukaryota > Viridiplantae > Streptophyta > Gnetopsida > Gnetales > Gnetaceae > Gnetum > Gnetum montanum. Next base: position 56,365 of record MNCI01032007.1, on the reverse strand, counting down.
CACCGTGACAAATACAAGTCTGGGAAGACAATGAATAATTAACCTTAAGTGTTTCATGAGGTGTGTAGGCACTTAGTCTGCAAAGTTTGACGGGATCGCACGTGTTATGCTCGTATTCATATGGTTGAGTATAGGGGTACCTCGCCACTCATCATTGGCATCGTTGTCGGGGACTAAGTGTTTGTGTGCTAAGTAGAACATAGGAAATCACTCACATCATTGGGAGCTTAAACGAACCTTAGGGTTAATTAAATAAAAATTTATATAACGGTTAAATAGCACACCGATAAGACATAATGTCTTCTTCTTCTCACAAGAGCAATTCACCACCTAGGGACAATACTAGAGATAGTCAGAAATCTAAAACGCAACCTAAATCAGCTAGTTCCTCAACAATATAGGGTGGTATATACTCATCCCAATGAGTATATACCTAATTTTACTTTTATCCTCCATCAGGATGTACAGATGTGCTGGAGAGACTTGCAAGGTAACATTGTGTTACCTCTGGATTGTGTAGTTCCCAACATGCTCCTCCATGCTCTGGCATAGATTGGCATGACACAACTCTATGCTAAATACGTTGTAGCAGATTTTGACATAAGGGATTATCATCCTACAACTTTACAATGTATGTGGGACTCAAGGCAGGAGAGCCAACATACACTATTGAAGGGCAAGGAGGTCCCACACATCCTAAGTGAAATGGGAGATGGTAAACCACTCATTACATGTTCTTTATCGAAAAATGTTCCCCCTCTTAACGAAAGTGAGGAGGTGGGGTATCAGAACCTATGATCCATGATACACAACCTTGGTTTTGATCCCCGTGAACACCAACTGTTCACTAAGGGAACAACAACACATAACAAGGACNTGAACACCAACTGTTCACTAAGGGAACAACAACACATAACAAGGACCGGCACTTTGATCGTCATCATGATCGGGGCTGCAGCCACAGAAGAGAAGGTAGGAAACATCGTCATGGTGATGGTTCTCCTTCTTCTTCCCCTTCTTCACATCATTCACCCTCTCCTTCCACATCTGGGCACAGCCATCATGAGCATAACAGTGAGGATAGAGGTAGACAAAATGAAAGACCTCAACGAGAGAGTCAAGAGAGAGGACAAGGGCATGAACGAAGGGAAAGTAGGAAACAAAAAAGACATCATAGACATCATGAAAGAGATGATCATGATGACCTACTTACCACTCGAAGTATGCTAAATATAATGGAGGCAGTGAGAATACCAACAAGGCATTTTAAAGACAGTCGGATCAAGTGCTTAGACATGAACAATATCCCACACTTTGAAGGGGGATACAACGCTAATTCGCAACATCATTTACAGGTATTCCATGATGCCTGTGCCTTGTAAAACATAGAGAACGAGTGGAAGAAACTAAAGCTATTTCCTAGGACACTCATCAAGGAAGTAGAGAGTTGGTACCAGTCCTTAGAACTGGAAACCATCAGGAGGTGGAGTACGATGTTAGAACTCTTCAATGATAAGTATCAGATGTACTCCAGAGTGTCTAATTTGTGTAAGTAGATCCAAGGATGGAAGAAAGGTACTTATGAACCCTTGGATGTTGCCATGGGCAGCTACTACACATTGCTACATCATTGCCTGGGCCATGGTTATGCACAATGGGACCAACTTCGCCACATCGTAGATGGGCTAAGATATGAGACTAGGAGAACCCTTCAGACTTATGCCCAAGGGAGACTATCAGAACTTAGAGCCCATGAAATTCATCGCTTGTTGGAGCAAGTAGCCAAAGAAGAAGGGGAGCTATGAAAGAGAGAGAGTGTGGAAGAATACAACCATGATTCTTCCCTTCGAAAGAAGGGAGTAAGATTTTGTGATGAGGAGGATGAGTGATCACTTGAAGAGTTGGTGAATAGAAAAACCTTGCCAATTCAAAAACTAACAATAGAAGTATCAGCTAAGGTGGATCAATTGTGGGATTCCTTAGACTCTAGACTTGAAATTGTCCTAAAAATCGTAGAGGAATCTAAGGAGGAACAAAGTAGTGGCAAGAACAAGAAAAAACGAAGATATTTAGGCCCTACACATAACAAGGGTAAGGGGAAAATTACTATCTCCAATGAGGTTGTGGATTCAGACACAGATAATGATGGTGGATGTGAGATCTACCAATATGACCATCCTAAGGGATGTTGTCCAATCATCTCACATCTATAAGAGTCCGGGTTGTATGCATCTAACCCGAGACTCAACCAACTGTAGACACCCCGACGGTTACCTTACCCTCAAGGTACTCCAAGGCACTTCCACCAACCGTTAACATACTATCCAAGTGGAACTCCACCAAAATCCATCAGACAACATCAACAATGGTAATACCAACAGTCATGGGGGATGCCACCGTGGAGACAATAGTACCCTTACCGACAACCTAATCCTTATGGATATTATGTGTAGCAACTAGTTTTTCCAAGTGACTCTATGAGTCACACAACTCCCCAACGTTACTACCAAGTTTGAGAGTACTTTAGGAGAACTCCTTCTTCTCTGGGAGAAATTCCACATTCATTCCATCCTCCAACTCCATTCGCACCTCTTCCACCTGTAGTTCCCATACAACCTACTCCAACAATGCAAGGGGAACTCCCCAATCAACCACAGCGACGTAACACTGCAAGAGCTGTAAACATTCAACCTACTACTGATTCTAACAACCGTAAAGAGAGAAGACCTTTCTTCAGAAACAAAAGCCTAGAAAAGCTCTCACCACAACAAGCGGTTGAGTCTATGTACGCTCCTCCGATAAACAAGACTTCAGAGCACCCTTCAGTCCAACAACAAAGCTTCACGCATATGGTTATGTTAACGCATATTGTAACTGACTGGATCAAGGTAGACCACCTTCCCAGGAAACTATCTGACCCTAGGAGTTCCCTAATTTATTTACAAATCACTGAGAATGACCCACATAAGGCTCTTCTTGACTCAGGTTCTAGAGCCAACTTAATCTCATGAGAAATGTATCAAGCTTGGAACCTACCCCAACTTAAGAAGAGAAACATTCAACTAGAGTTGGCAGACCAGTCCATCACCATTCCCTTGGGATTGATGGAGGATATCATTACCACTGTGTGTGATTGGTCCTACCCAGCTGACTTTCTGGTGATAGAAGTTAACAACAACGAAGGGGATTTCCCAATTATAATGGGAAGGGCATGGCTAAGCACAATAGATGCATACCTTAGGATCTACAATCTTTCCTTGGAGATATCTAAGGTAAACATATATGGAAAGATCGAGAAGAAGGAAGTTCCATGCATCACATACAGTAACTCAGAGGGTGATAACATGGAAGAATGTTCAGCATCTCTTCCATGTAATCGGTGTGCCCAAGAAACACAAATTCAAAGGTGCTTGTATGCAGCAACCACACCAGTAGTAGACACCCCATGGTTGACAACTACTAGAAAGAGCAACCCAATATGCATGGAACGAACTAAGGAAACAACTTATGCTAACAACGAAGGCATAGACACATTGGAATATGAGCGTCGCCAACTTCCACCCCTTAATCTGAGAACATCAGTGGGGAGAAGTTGGGCACTTTCACGAAATTCAAATAGATGTTCATTATTTCAGATCTCTTCCTTGCAATTCATTCATGGGGGAGATGACCACCTATGCTAATCATTGGAGGCCCTAAGTTCTTTTTTAAAAAAATTTTACACATTTTTGTTTTACATGTTTTTGTTTTACACGTTTTTTTTACACATTTTTGTTTCATGTTTTTGTTTTACACATTTTTGTTTTACAAGTGTTTTTTTTATAAATTTTTGTTTTACACATTTTTGTTTTACAAATTTATTTAACTTTTTTTGTTTTTGTTTTACAAATTTCTTTAAATCTTTTTTTTTCAACATCGTTATACTTTTTCATTTTGTGTGTGTGTGTGTGCATGTGTTATCCACCCTGTAAGTTTGTCACCTAATAAGTGTTCTTCATGATGGTATGAACTATTTTCATATTGATTGCTAATGTTTAGTTTTTACCTTTAAGCGATGATGTTGATACTAAGGTATGTTTCTTTTAATATGACAGACAATGAGTTCACTTCATCCATTCATCCACCAGTTTCTATGGTCTCTCTCAGCTTGGAAATGTACAATCCCTTCTAAATAAGAACTTTAATGAATTAGTGACTGGGCATTTCTCAAACTAAGGAAGGACTCAAGGATTGAAAAGGGTGTGGCTTCAAGGGAACTTGATGCATTTGTGTTGGCCATTCTCTTGGGTGCTTAGACGTTTTCTTCTTGATTTTTCTTATCATTTCTACGTCACCCAATCATCGAGAAGCTGAGAAAATAAAAATAACAAAGTCTTTGCATGGTGTGGTTCTCACGCATAAATATATAAAACACAAAAATCATAAAAAAAAGTGAGAATTCAAAGCACACCCCTTAGACAAAATAATCTCTTGGGCTACAAACACTGGTTATGGAATCAAAATGTTCCCTCTAACTAAGGCCCTTCTCACTTATTCGCTTCTCCTTTGTTTTGTCGAAATGGTGGTGGCTCTTGGGTGAAGGCATTCTTGTTACTCAAGTTTATGGATTAGCCGAATGCATTGATGCAAAGTCACTTGAAGTGGTTGGTTTGAGGCCGGACTTGGTTCCTAAGTCACATTAATCATAAAACACACAAGGGGCTGTACACCACCTTGTTCTTAGGATTCCATTCCATTCTCTTCTCTCCATCCTTCTCTCCATTATTCACCTCATTACCGATTGTATCATTAGTGTATATTTTGGTTGGTGTATTATTTTCTTTTTGGTAAATTCTTGTGGTTAAGACTTTAACTCTTGTTGCAAATGGCATTCCCAAAGCCTATGGACCCTTTGACTGTGGGTTTGTTAGGGCATTAAGGACATGAGCCTGCTTTGGAGAGGACCCACTGACATTCCTATTTGGTGCACCAATTAACTTCTTTTCCCTAACATTTTTGCAATCTAATTTATTTTGTTCATTTTCATCTTGACATTCATTTCATTGATGTCATAGTTGTCCCTTTTTATCTATCTTTCTTATTCCTTTTCTTTCTCCATTCTAACGCTACAAGAGGTTCGTGATTAGTCATGGGGGTACGGGGCCCAATTTTTTCAATTTTTTCCTAACCCCTACATCTTCGGTAGTTATCAATATTATATCTCTAGACCCGTAATCAGCCATACCATAACTCAGCCAATGGACTTACACCAAAGAAAGGTATCAATTATATGATAATTCATTTACCCTTGCTAATATAAGATTGTGTTGTGTGTGCAGATGGCGATCATGCAACAATGGACTAAATCTGGAAGGAACACTTGGAATGGAGTAGTGCTGAAGCAACTATGGATGGAGCAAGATCAATGGTGCACTTATGGATGGACAACGAAAGGTGCAATCTTGGCATTGGCAGCAGCAACACTTCTTTCTCTCTCTCTTTCTCAGCTGCCAACTAAGGCCTAATGTCAATGTGAAAAGGTGTTCACTCTTGTTGTCATGAACACCAGTTTTGCTGAGTCTTGAATGATGATCCATTCACATGTCATTCCATTAGATCCATTTGAGTCAGTAATCCCATACCTTCCCAATATTATTGTAAGGAACTCAAGGATGAGTTTTCATTTAGTCATGGGGGTATGATGGGACACGATATCGCATAGGCCGCGATATCACATCCCTCGTGATATCGCATACACAATATCGTGTCTTCCCCTGCGATATCACGTACGTGATATCATGGTGCGCCGCCATATCTATAAATAAGAGGCAGCTCTCTCTTGTTTCAGAATCTAGGCCTAGACCATAGGAAAACTCTGGTAATTTTTCCACTCCAGAGATAGATTAATTTCCATGTGCTCACAATAGGAGTCCTAAAGTGAACGAATCTTTATTCGAGAAAACATTGTACCTGAACACAAGTTTGTATACGGTAATAAAGATGAGCTTTTTGGATAAACCTTGCAGTTCATGGAATAGGCTAATTAGGATTTATATATTGTTATTTACTGTTTATCATTTACATGCTTTATTAGAAATTAAATCTTTCTCAACCCTTCTCTCCTAGTTAAGTGCCTCAATACGACCGCTTCAAGCACGTGCGTTACGAGTGGTGATCCTAGCAATGACTAGCATTTGGTAACCATGGTTGCATTGGTTCAGGGTGTGTACAGTAAGTGGGAACGGATGTTGATGCTAGGTTAATTTATACTTAGTTAGTTAGTTAGAATTAGTTAGTTAATCTCTTCAACCCTTCAACTCAATAGCATAGGAGATAAAACACAAAAAGATATAAAAATCATATACCTCATACTTACTTAACCATACACCATGACAAATACAAGTCTGGGAAGAAAACGAATAATTAACCTTAAGTGTTCCATGAGGCATGTAGGCACTTAGTTTGCAGAGTTCGACAGGATCGCACGTGTTATGCTCGTATTTGTATGGTTGAGTGTAGGGGTACCTCGCCACTCATCAAACAATCATTAGAGGAAGTAGAGGCAAAGATCAATAAGATGTTGGAATGGAAGCATAAAAAGTGTGGAGAATATATCAATAATATTGGAGATAGAGTTATGAAAGCTTGAGAAATAGGACAAAATATCATTAGACATTCAGAAAGAAGGGATGAGGAAAATAAGAGCTCAACTGCCGATCATATGTATGAATGCAACATCCACCTATACGATCATCCCAAGGGCCAAAGCCCAATCTTGTTACATTTATATGAGCATTGGGGAAACACATTACATCCAGAGTTCGTACAAAGATATTGTGTTTGATCACAATGGGAACAATCCCTGTCATGGGGGAAGTCATCCCTAAACTGAAGAGACCCTTCATATCATCCGAATCCAAATGCTTATCTAGTCCAATATCATGTTTCTCCAATTGGGTCAAGATACTCTATCTCACCGCATTATCATTCTCCCCAATACTATCAGCCCATGTCCTCAACAAAACCACTTCCTTGTGCACCTTATACTTCTCCTAAATTTTAACGTTCTCATCATTTCCCTCCTTCTACATCGCCACCTATTGTTCCTGAAGTGTTTGCATCACAGCAACAACCCACGAACGTTACTTGTGCTACTATTGCCAACAGCAGTGAGAGACCTCCTCGACATCGAAAGTGTCCCTTCATTAGACATGACCATAGGAAGGAACAACACATTTCCAAGGCCACTACATTCTCCAACTCAACATAAGTCCAACACTATGGTGCATCCTTCTCTTTCAACCCAATGCCTCATGTCACCTCATCAAGGCCATCAATTAACACTCCAACAACCATATGGCCCAATGAATATAGGTAGGGAGAGCGACATCCTTGCATACCATCTTACGGTCCCAAATATCATAGTGGGTCAACTCTTTATCCGAGAACCACATCTTATAAATTGCCCCACTATGTTTACTATAATCAGGTGTGTAAACCCCAATGGGGTAAGTGTGACCAAGTTTTAGTATCTCCAACATGCAAGGATCCTCATCTTTGATTTATTAATCCTTGCCATGCTCAACCATTTAGTTACGGGGGATATTCCCCATTTTAATAAAAAGCAGGATTAATAAATATTTTTCATTTTCTTTAATTTTACAATTTTTTTGTTTTCCAGTTTTTCATCTTTTAATTTCTTATTTTATCTTTTTATCTTTTTACAAGTAAGCTCATCTACAAATAAAACACTCATGTGGCTCGTTGGTTGAGGTGTGTTCTATGTTATCGAGTCTCGAACGATCAATTATTTGGATAGTGAGCCCATTACAACCACTCATCCATTCTACAAATAAGAGGTTTTGTTTGAGGGTACAATGATATTCTTGACAATTCTTAAAACTTAAAATTATTTTTTGTATTCATTGTACCCAGAATGAAGAAGGATGGATCAAGAGGAAACGATTAGGGTGTGACATCAAGGGGACTTGCGGATTCTCTTTGGTGACATCTGTGAGAGTTATCACGCAATGTGGTTGTACTAAGATCCTTGTAGATCTATGCAAAATGGGAGTAAGAGTAATCAAAAGGCACTTAAAAATCCAATGTTGTTCTAGGGGGTCCCACAGGAAAGACATGTACCCATGCCTGAAGGTTGGCGGCTTCTCTAGATTCAACAATCGAAAAAAAGAAAGAAAAAAAAACAAACAAACAAAAAGGAAAAAACAAAACAAAAAAAACAACAAAGGAAGTGCCACAAAGAAAACATCACTCCTTCCTTGAACAAAATGCCAAGTGATCGTACACCTTGTTGTTCCAGTACTCTCATAGTCACTCATCATGGAATGAAATAATGTCATGTCACTGATCAGAGGAATGGACTTGGTCCTGATCTTGGAACGATGGGTTAATGACACATTAATCATGCTTTACATGCAAGATTCATTGTGCCTTGGGTCAGTTACCTTATGTCCCAATCTCTACAATCCCTTCTATAGTCCATCTCATCTTGTTGTTCATGTAATTATAGCTTGTGTCTCGTATAGCGTAGAATTCTTACCTCATTCCAGTGGTATCTACATGTGTGTGTTTTGTGAAACTGGTATGAATTACATTTAACCCTTCTAGTGCTTACAAACATTTTAAGGTGTGGTTACGCAAGGGCATTATAGGTTGGAACCTGCTTTGGGGAGGATCCACTTGCATGACTTTTGCAATTTGTACTTGTTGCATACCACCACATCATCTTATACCCTCTAAGTACTTCATTGCCAAATCTATTCTTTCCTTTGCCATCATTTTATCAAATGTTCCTCAAAACTAGGTCCTTTTATGTGTCACCTAAACAAACCAGGTCCAACATTAAATTTTTAGGGCAACTTCCTTGAAAAAAAAATTTCTAACTCTAAAATCACACTAAGCAAAGAATTCAACATTTATTAAAGGCAATGAGTAAGGTATGAAATCATTGAAATTTTTTCAATAACCTTACTAACAATTGGTCTTTGTGTGATTATAGATGGCCCCTAAAAGAAGACAACAAGGAGGACCTTCTCAAGGTGCAACCAAACGACTAGAGGAAGGCAGAGACCAAGGACTTCATGCAGAACATACAAAGCAAGAGGCATAATCACTCAGCATCCATTATGGAACTCTTGCTACTGCATAATCTATCCAAGCAAAAGCTGGAGAGGTCAGGGCCCAAGCCTATGAAGAGGAATGACGGCGATTTGCGGCATAACATGTCAAGGCTAATCAAGTGTTCCCGCAACTGCCATGTTCATGGAAAGTGCCGACTCCATCAAACATTGGAACATTAGCATGGACAGCTCATAATCCTTGGATAGAAGAGGAGAAACATCAAGCACTTCTTCAACGGTATCAATCTCAGAAGCCTGATCATGCAGGACAAAGGAGAGGCACCCATAGAGGAGCCACCACTACGGGAACCCCATGAGTTCCACAAGTTTTATCTTTTGTGTCTGTGTCCAAATTTTGTTCTGATTCCACACTATAGCATGAACCCATTCTCACCAGTCAATAATACCATACCTATCCACTATGTAATCAATGGAGCTTGTTCTCACTATAACTCGAGGACGAGTTTTCATTCAGTTGTGGGGGTATGATGAGTTACCATTTTTTTGATTGCGATATCACGTATGTGATATCACAGCCTAGACACAATATCGCACATGCGATATCGCAACTTGTCTCCTCATCTATAAATAAGAGGTAGACAGATATAGTAGGAAATTTTTAGAGTTATTAAGTTTAAGTTTTTAGTGCATCAGTTTTCCTCTCAACCCTTTTCTCCCAGTGCATGCCCATAGTGTGGGGATTGTAATTGTACGGCATCCTTATTCGAGTGTGACGTACTTGGACACGCACATGACCAGCAATAAAGATCGAGATTACTTCATCATTGCAACATCCACTTAGCTTAATTATTTATTTAATTGTTATTTACTATTTTCTTAGTTAACCTCTTCTTACTCTAAACTCCTATTAAATGAGGAATGAGTACAACTTGATCATGAACATTTAAGTGTGACTACTTGGTAACCCAGTAGCGTACTTAGGCCATGTGCTTGGTAATCCCAGTGGTAGTCATGCACGAGGTCCAAGATGTGTATGAATGATTGAGAAATGGATGCTCATCCCACTTAGGCTAGTTAGATTCTCTCTCACTTTCTCTCTTCTAGCTTAGTTCATATTATTTTCCATTATCTCCAGGAGTAGCATTAGTATAGGAACACATCATACACCTCACTCTAGACTAAACCATACATGACAAAGTTAACACTAGTCCAGATGGGAAGACAACGAACTACGATCTAAGAATAACTATCTAGATACCATAACTAGTTCATCTGCGGAGTTCGACCGGATCATGCGTGGAGCGCTCGTATTCGTATGGTTGAGTGTAGGGGTACCTCGCCACTCATCAAGTGGTGTTACAAGTTATTTACCAAGTTGCTAGTCAGTAACATAATTTCATACTCCCCAAATTTCGTAAATAACTTGATCCTACTTTTATTTACTTGAGGATGAGTATTCAATTAGTTATAGGAGTATGATGAAATGTGAATAAAATGGGTGTGTCAATGCTTATACATTCACATATCCTTTGATGTGTAGACGCATATGCTTTGACATGATCTAGTCCTTCACCTATATAAGTACACACAACACCACCTACATTTCTTGTAATGTCCCCATTCCAAAATGGTGATACTACATAACAAAGATGGAGCCTCTTCATAACAAGTGTTATCATTATCATAACAAGACCTAAAAGGGGGGGTTGTAATTAAGACCCCGAAAGGGCATGTTGTAATAACATATGTGTCTATTGTAATGTCCCCATTCCCAAATGGTGCTGCTACATAACAAAGATGGAGCCTCTTCATAACAAGTGTTATCATTATCATAACAAGATCCAAAAAGAGTTGTAATTAAGATCCGAAGGGGCATGTTGTAATAATAGACATGTCTCTTGAGGTAATCTTTGGGGGTTTGACCTAATGTATTTATACCTAAGTATAGAAGTTATATCAACATGGAGTTGTAAAGTTGGTAAAGACAAGTAACAAGTGTCAAGTGAAGCAAGACAAGAAGAGGACTAACCATCCCTTCTAGCTAATGATAGGCCTAACCATGGTGGTAGTGTTGGATTGCCTCTACGGGATAGATGCTGAAGGAAGAAACAAGGGGCACTCTCAAAGCATGATCCAGATACACTATTCCACATCAATAAAGCATTCTTCTCTTTTTCCTTCTGCATTTTCTCTATTATTTTTTTTACACATAATGTCGAATGTTAGATATATTTGACATTTGGTATAATATCTTCCTACATATAATGTTTATTATAACATATATTTGATGTTTGCCATGACATCTGGGAACAGGATACCACATTTGGTATCAGAGCAAACCACTATTATAACATAATTTTGATATGAGAAGATAAGATTATATCATACTCACAAAATGATAAGGTAAAAGTATCATGTTTTGTGTTTAAGGGATTGGATATCATTTATAATTATCAATGTCCATTTGACAAAAAGCTATCTTGGTTCTTTAAAATCTTAAAAATTCAAATTAGTTTTCAGATCCTAAAACCATATCCAACTAATAGATGATTCCAATGGTACAAATTTCATTCCAATCAAACTTAAGGATTGTGAGATATCAACGTTCAAAGTTTCTCATCATGCGTGTTAAAATAAAATAATAATAATAAGTTATTTAAAATAAAAATAAAAAACCTTAATGCCATAATTTTAGGACTTTGGATCTAACTCGTCACCTCAAAATTTGTAAACCCAAATCTTAAGGTCTCGTTGTGGTAACTAACTAACCAGGAACCAGGGTAATATAAATATGTATATATCATATAAATTAAAAATTAAAAATAATAATTATAATTAAAAAATAAAAAATTTGTTGGCCTTGTGTCCTGGCACAGCAGGCCAGGCCGCACCGCATCGCGGCTCGGCTGCAGCAGGCCAAGCTGCGCAGGCTGCCCTTCGTTGCCCAAAATGCGTTTCATCGCCGGCCCAATCTCAGGTCAGGCCTCCGCGACTGCGCTGAACGCAGCCTCGCCGCTTGAAAACCACGCACAAATCCTCATCATTCACCCAGCATCCGGCACGCCACCCCACCCTGCTGCTAGTCCAGCGAATCGCAGCCGATGCTGGCGCTGTCGACCTTGACCCTGGTGGCGTCCGCCATCATTCCCACAATGGCGCCGGTGCTCGCTTCGCCAAACGACATCCACCAGTTCACCCGAAGCTCTGCATGCAGCTCTAGAAACAACATGTCCACCGCGGGCCTCAGAAGGTGTGCCTGGGGATCCATATCGTCCATCACGTCTATGATCTCCCACACCTCCTTGTACGCTTCCACTGCCTCCAGAGCTGACTTCGCCGCCTCGGACATTGCCTTGCCTGAGGGCCACGTAGGCCAAAGGCTACTACAGCCACACCCTCTGTCACCATGCATGCGCCACCAATACCGCCGCCTGCATCAACATCACTGCCACCGCCGTTGCCTCCACCTTGACCAAAACACCCGCCAAAAATTTGGGTAGTCTACAGTGTCCATGAGAACTGCGAACACCGGACGCACCGTGGAATGCTGCCTTCCATGGAGCACTGCAGATGCCATGGAATGTTGCCTCTCACAGAGCATTGTAGACACTGTGGAATGTTGTCTTCCATGGAGCTCCACAAGAGCACCGGGGATACCATAGACATCGTGGATGCTACCTCCCACAGAATCCCACCTTCCATGGAGTTCCACAAACAGCGTAGAATCCTACCTCCCATCAACTGTAGATTTTACATCAAGTAACCAGAAATTTCAAAACACCAAACACCAACAAGCTACGCAGTAAAATTTAAATTTAAAACATGGGAAAATTTACCAAAAAAAGAATTTGATACCTTCACAAGTAGGATAAAAATTTTTTAATTAAGAGTGCTCACTTTAGAGTAGTACTGGATGGGTGACCTCTCTAAAAGTCTCGTTTTTTGTGCTTAAAATTTCCAACTCCATAAGCCATAATTTTTTATTTTAGAAGCCTTTTTTGGTAAACAAAGAATCATTTCCTATAGAGTTCAACCTCCTTGATGCAATGACACTCTGTCTCTGGGTTTTATGGAGTTTTCAGTTGTACGATCACTGAATTCGGGTATCTCGAAGCCTACATCCTGTGAGGCCTGTTTCTTTATCCTTGGGTGTGATACAACTGATGGCTCTACAGAATTGAAAGATCCCATCTGAAAATGATATCGTATGATTTCGTGCGAATGGTTGCATTGATTTGGTGTGGTTGAGGTAGCAGAGCATCTCGACACCCCCATTGGGTAGCGTTAGGTGCATGCTCTCTCTACTTTATCACCAATTCGATCGCTTAGTAGCACATGGGTGGTAGTTGTGAGTTCACTTGGACGTGCCAAGGAACGAAGAGGATGCACGCTCTCTTATTTTTCATGCGCTTGCAGATGCCTCATGGTTCATTGCAGATAGTGGGTTCTAATATTCAGGTGACTATTTCGTGGTTGTACCATCTCAAAAATAAGCTTTTGTGGATTCAAAGACTTACGTTGTCCCTTTCATTAGAGTAACTTGTCAAGTTTGAGCACATGCTCATCCTCGGCAGTAAGTTCTCCAAGGGGTGGGAGCAATTGGATGGATGTTTCAGGCTCATGTCTTGAAAATTCATTGTTTTGGTTGCACGACACTCTATCTTTGGGTTTCATGAAGGAGTTTTCGGTTGTGCAATCACTTAACGCCAAATTCAGGTATTTGGAAGCCTACATCTTGTGAGGCTTGTTTCTTTATTCTTGGGTGTGATTGTTGTAGATGTTGCAAGATTGAAGCCACTGCTGATGGCACTATGGGATTGAAAGATCCCCTTTGAAAATGATATTGTTTGATTTCATGCAAATGGTTGCATTGACTTGGTGTGGTTGAGGTAGCAGAGCATCTCGATGCCCCCACGGGGTAGCGTCTATTGCATACTTTCTCTGCCTTATCATTGATTCAATGACTTAGTAGCGCATGGGTGGTAGTGGTGAGTTCACTTGCACAAGCTGAGGAACGAAGAGGACGTAGTGTCTCTTGTTCTCCATGTACTTGCAGATGCCTTGCTGTTCATTGCAGATCATGGCTTCTGATATTCAGGTGACCATTTCGTAGTCACTTGTTTCTTTATCCTTGGGTGTGATTGTTGTGGATGTTGCAAGATTGGAACCACTACTAATGGCACTATGGGATTGAAAGATCCCTTTGAAAATGATATCGTTTGATTTCATACGAATGGTTGCATTCACTTGGTGCGGTTGAGGTAGCAAAGCATCTTGACGCCCCCACGGGGTAGCATCTGGTGCATGCTTTCTCTACTTTATCACCAATTTGATCGCTTAGTAGCGCATGGGTGGTAGTGGTGAGTTCACTTGCATGAGTTGAGGAACGAAGAGGACGTAGTCTCTCTTATTTTCCATGCACTTGCAGGTGCCTCGCTGTTCATTGCAGATCGTGGGTTCTGATATTTGGGTGACCATTTTGTTGTCGTACCATCTCGAAAATAAGCTTTTGTGGATTTAAAGACTTATGTTGTGCCTTCCTTTGAAGTAGCTTGTCAAGTTTAAGAATGTGCTCATCCTCAGCAGTAAGTTCTCCAAGGGTTAGAAGTAGTCTGACGGATGTTTCAAGCTCATGTCTCAAAAATCTGTTGTTTTGGCTACGTGACACTCTGTCTCTAGGTTTCACGAAGGAGTTTTTGGTTGTGTGGTCACTTAATGCCGAATTTGGGTATCTAGAATCCTACATCCTGTGAGGCCTATTTCTTTATCCTTGGGTGTGATTGTTTTGGATGATGCGAGATTGGAGCCATCACTGATGGCTCTATAGGATTGAAAGATCCCTTCTGAAAATGATATCATATGATTTTGTGTGAACGATTGCATTGATTTGGTGTGGTTGACATAGCAGAGCATCTTGATGCCCCCACAAGGTAGCTTCAAGTGCATGCTCTCTCTGCCTTATCACTGATTCGATTGCTTAGTAATGCATGGATGGTAGTTGTGAGTTCACTTGGGCATATGAAGGAATGAAGAGGATGTACACTCTCTTGTTCTCCATGCACTTACGAGTGTCTTGTTGTTCATTGCGGATTGAGGGTTTTGATATTCGGGTGACCATTTTGTGGTCATACCATCTCGAAAATAAGCTTTCGTGGATTCAAAGACTTATGTTGTGCCTTTCCTTGGAGTAACTTTTCGAGTTTGAGTGCATGCTCAACCTCGATAGTAAGTTCTCCAAGGGTTAGGAGCAATCAAATGGATGTTTTAGGCTCATGCCTCGAAAATCTATTATTTTGACTATGCAACACTCTATCTCTGGGTTTTATGAATGAGTTATCGGTTGTGCAGTCACTTAACACCAAATTTGGTTATCTGGAAGCCTACATCTTGTGAGGCCTATTTCTTTATCCTTGGGTGTGATTGTTTAGGATGTTGCAATCTTTAAGCCACTACTGATGGCTCTACGGGATTGAAAGATCCCATTTGAAAACAATATCATATGATTTTGTGTGAATGGTTGCATTAATTTGGTATGGTTGAGGTAGCAGAGCATCTCGACACCCCCACAGGGTAGCATTAGTTGCATGTTGTCTTTGCCTTATCACCAATTTGATTGCTTAGTAGTGCATGGGTGGTAGTTGTGAGTTCACTTGGACGTGGAGAGGAACCAAGAGGATGTACACTCTCTTGTTCTTCATGCACTTGTAGGTGCCTTGTTGTTCATTGCAAATCGTGGGTTCTGATATTCGGGTGACTGTTTTGTGATCATACCATCTCGAAAATAAGCTTTCGTGGATTCAAAGACTTATGTTGTGCCTTCCCTTTGAGTAACTTGTCAAGTTTGAGTACAAGCTCATCCTCGACTGTAAGTTCTCCAAGGGTTGGGAGTAGTCAGATGGATGTTTCAGGCTCATGTCTCAAAAATCCATTATTTTGGCTATGCAACACTCTGTCTCTGGGTTTCACAAAGAAGTTTTGCATTGTGTGGTCACTTAATGCCAAATTTGGGTATCTGGAACCCTACATCCTATGAGGCCTATTTCTTTATCCTCGGGTGTGATTGTTTTGGATGTTGTGAGATTAGAGCCACTACTGATGGCTCTACGGGATTGAAAGATCCCCTCTGAAAATAATATCGTATGATTTCATGTGAACGGTTGTATTGATTTGGTGTGGTTGAGGTAGCAAAGCATCTCGACGTCCTCACGGGGTAGCGTTAGGTGCATGCTCTCTTTGCCTTATCACCAATTCAATCGCTTAGTAGCACATGGGTGGTAGTTGTGAGTTCACTTGGACATGCCCAGGAACGAAGAGGGTGTACGCTCTCTTATTCTTCATGCACTTGCGAGTGCCTCACTGTTCATTGTGGATCATGGGTTCTGATATTCAGATGACCATTTCATGGTCATACCATCTCAAAAATAAGCTTTTCTGGATTCAAAGAATTATGTTGTGCATTCCCTTAGAGTAACTTATCGACTTTGAGCACATGCTCATCCTTGACAGTAAGTTCTTTAAGGGTTAGGAGCAGTCGGATAGATGTTTGAGGCTCATATCTTGAAAATCCCTTGTTTTGGCTACATGACACTCTATCTCTGAGTTTGACAAAGGATTTTTTGGTTGTGTGGTCACCTAACGCTGAATTCTATTATCTATCTAGAAGACTACATCCTATGAGGTCTATTTTTTATCCTTGGGTGTGATTGTTGCAAATGTTGTAAGATTGGAGCCACTACTAATGGCTCTACGGGATTGAAAGATCCCCTCTGAAAATGATATCGGATGATTTCATGCAAACAGTTGTATTGATTTGGTGCGGTTGAGGTAGCAGAGCATCTCGATGCCCCCAAGGGGTAGCATTTGGTGCATCCTTTCTCTACCTTATCATCAACTAGATCACTTAGTAGTGCATGGATGGTAGTGGCAGGTTCACTTGCATGAGCCAAGGAATGAAGAGGACGTAGTCTCTCTTGTTCTCCATGCACTTGCGGGTTCCTCGTTGTTCATTGTAGATTGTGGGTTCCAATATTTAGTTGATCATTTCTTGGTCATACCATCTTGAAAACAACCTTTCATGGATTCAAGGACTTATGTTGGCCCTTCCCTTGGAGTAACTTGTCAAGTTTGAGCACATGGTCATCCTTGGCGGTAAGTTCTCCAAGGGTCAGGAGTAGTGGGGCTCATTCCTTGGAGATCTGTTATTTTGGCTACCTAACACTCTATTTTTGGGTTTCACAAAGGATTTTTTGGTTGTGTAGTCACTTAATGATGAATTTAGGTATCTAGAAGCTTGCATCCTGTGAGGCTCATTTCATTATCCTTGGGTGTGATTGTTCCAGATGTTGCGAGATTGGAGCTAGTAGTGATGTCTCTACGAGATTGAAAAATCCTTTCTAAAATCAATATTGGTTGATTTAGTTCAAACAGTTGCATTGATTTGGTGTAGTTGAGGTAGCAGAGCATCTTGACGTCCCCACGGGGTATTGTCGGGTGTATGCTTTCCCTACCTTATCACCGATTCTCAGTGGTTCACAGTGGTTGCGTTGCTTGGATGCATCCCCCACCCTGGTGGTTGGATAGAGAGAGGATGGAAACATCCTCATCCTCATGGAGAATGCAATTTCAAAGAGGTCCCTACAGCCAACCTTCACTTGTCATTCATAATGTGACAATAGTATCATGCTCCCTGAGACGACACATGTTTCCTATTGTTGCATTGAGATGAGATGAGATTCAAACCACATTTTGAGCAATGGTTCATAGTGGTTGCATTACTAGAATTCATCCCCACCCCTGATGGTTATATAGAGAGAGGATGGAAACATCCTCGCCCTCAAGGAGAATGCAATTTTGAAGTGTTACCTATGGTTGGTCTTTGTTTGGCATTCATAATGTGATGATATTCACATGTTCCTTGAGATGGCACATGTTCCCTCTTGTTGCGTTGAGATGAGATTTGAACCACATTCTTAGCATTGGTTCAAAGTGGTTGCATTGCTAGGATGCATCCCTCACCCTGATGCTTGAATAGAAAGAGGATGGAAACATCGTTTCCCTCAAGAAGAATGCGATTTCAAAGTGGTGCCTACAATTGATCTTTGTGTGCATTCATAATGTGACGATAGTTGCATGTTTCTTGGTATGACACATGTTCTATCTTACTATGTTGAGATGAGATTCAAGTCACATTTTGAGCATTGGTTCACAATGGTTATGTTGCTGGGATGTCATTCCTCACTATGGTGGTTGAATAGAGAGAGGATGGAAATGTCCTCACCCTCAAGGAGAATGCAATTTCGAAGTGGTTCCTACAGCCAATCTTCGTTTGGCATTTATAATGTGACGATAGTTGCATGTTCCTTAGTAGGGTGCATGTTCCCTCTTGTTGCATTGAGATGAGGTAGGGCACAACATTTTCAGCATTATTTTATAGTGGTTGCATTGCTGGGACTCATCCCTCGCCCTGATGGTTGGATAGCGAGGACAGAAATGTTCTGGTCCTTGAGGAGAATGTGATTTCGAAGGGGTACCTATGGCCGATTTTCATTTCACATTTGTAATGTTGATGATGGTTGCATGTACCTTGTGATGGGACATGGCTTATGTTGTCATGGAAACAACGCCTTTTACATTAGTTCACAATTTGTTTTGCATTACTGGGATGCATCTCCTATTTTTTAGAATGCGATAGGGTTGAGCACATGCAAATAGTTGTGTCAATTTGGTGTGGTTGAGGTAGTAGAGCATCCTGACGCCCCCACGGGGTAGCATCGACTGCATGTTTCCTTTTCCTGATCACAGATGTGACTTCTCAGTAGCATGAAGGTGGTAGATGCAAGTTCATGTGCACATGCCGGGGAACAAAAAGGACTTAGGTTCTCTTGTCCTTCATGCATGTTCACGTGCCTCATTCTTCAGTTAGTGCCCCAAGGTGGCCCTGGATGGTGCAATGTGTGCTACTTCCTAGGTGGAACTTTGTTTTCATGGAGAAACATTTTTGAGGAAGCACTCTTGAGTTTGATTATTCTACTGGGAATGTCGGAACTTATAGGTGTACCTCGATGTCAGCGTTTGTGGAAATGCTGGATGGTGTAGGTAGTAAACAATGTTCTTGTGTGACACCCTTTGCACTCATACATCCATGGTCGAGAGCAAGGCTGCATTTGTCACTGGTTGCGGTGTCGCATTTCTTGGGTGTGTGATTGTGCAAATCGGGGAACGATGCCCATGAAAGATGCTGTGCAAAATTGGTGCAGGGAGGATCATTCGTGCCTTTTGAGTAAGGAAGGACAATGGTGCCCTACATCATGGGTGCCCACAGCATTACCTAGTTGATCCTCCCAGTAGTCATATGCTTGTCTCAAAGATTAAGCCATGCATGTCTAAGTATGAACTACTTCAAATGGAGAAACTGTGAATGGCTCATTAAATCAGTTATAGTTTCTTTGATGGTACCTTACTACTCGAATAACTGTAGTAATTCTAGAGCTAATACATGTAGCAAATATCAACTCTCAGAAGGAATGCATTTATTAGATAAATAGTTGATGCAAGCTTGCTCATTTTCTTGGTGAATCATGGTAACTGGACAAATCGCATAGCCATTGTGTCAGTGATGGTTCATTCAAATTTCTACCCTATCAACTTTCAATGGTAGGATACAGGCCTATCATGGTTGTGATGGGTGATGGGAAATTATGGTTCTATTTTAGAGATGGAGCTTGAGAAATGGCCACCACATCCAAGGAAGGCAACAAGCAGACAAATTATCCAATCCTAACATGGGGAGGTAGTGACAATAAATAACAATACTGAGCTCATCGAGTCTGGTAATTGGAATGAGTACAATTTAAACCCCTTAATGAGGATCCATTAGAGGGCAAGTCTGGTGTCAGCAACCATGGTAATTCCAGCTCCAATAGTGTATATTTAAGTTGTTGGAGTTAAAAAGGTCGTAGTTGGATCTTGGGATGGGGTGGTTGGGCCACCAATCAAATGTGCATCGACCGCTCCATTCCTTTTGTCAGTGATGTGGTCTTGGCCTTAATTGGCTAGGTCATGGCTTCGAAGCTATTACTTTGAAAAAATTAGAGTGCTCAAAGCAAGCCTATGCTATGAATACATTAGCATGGAATAACATAATAGGATTTTGATCCTATTATGTTGGCCTTCAAGATTGGAGTAATGATTAATAGGGACTATCAAGGGAATTCGTATTTCATTGTCAAAGGTGAAATTCTTGGATTTATGAAAGACGAACTACTGTGAAAGCAAGGATTTTTTCATTAATCAAGAATAAAAGTTTGGGGCTCGAAGATGATTAGATACCATCCTAGTCTCAACCATAAATGATGTCGACCAAGGATTAGCAGATGTTGCTTTTAGGACTCTATCGACACCTTCTAAGAAATTAGAGTGTTTAGGTTCTAGGGGGAGTATGGTGGCAAGGCTGAAATTTAAAGGAATTGATGGAAGGGCACCACCTGGAGTGGAGTCTACAGCTTAATTTGACTCAATACGGGAAAACTTACCAGGTCCAGACATAGTAAGGATTGACAAATTAAGAGCTCTTTCTAAATTCTATGGGTGGTGGTGCATGGTTGTTCTTAGTTGGTGGAGTGATTTGTCTGGTTAATTCCATTAAGGAATGAGACCTTAGCTTGCTAACTAGCTATGTGGAGGTATGCCCTTCATGGATAACTTCTTAGAGGGACTATGACCACTTAGGCCATGGAATTTTGAGGCAATAACAAGTTTGTGATGCCCTTAGATGTTCTGGGTTGCACATGCACTACACTAATGCATTCAATGAGCTTCTTTCCCTGGTCTGAAAGGATTGGGAAATCTTTTGAAAATGCATTGTGATCAAGATAGATCTTTGCAATTATCAGTATTTAATGAGGAATTCCTAGTAAGTGTGAGTCATCAGCTCATGTTGACTACATCCTTTCCCTTTGTACGCACTGCTTGTCACTCTTACCAATTGAACAATCCAGTGAAATGTTCATATTATGGCAACAATGATGGCTTCGTCATCATCGACATTGTGAGAAGATTATTGAATCTTATCATTTAGAGGAAGAATAAGTTGTAAGAAGGTTACCATAGGTGAACCTATGGTAGGATCATTGACATGCACATGGTTTTGTCTCATTAGTTACGGTCTTCCATTTTCATCATAGTGATGAAGAATGCTTGGGGGACCTCATGCGAAGCATCCATGATGGTGGTGCCACACTAGGATGACACTTCATGCAATGCTCATGGGGAGGGTTTGTGCTTGGAAAGGGTGCAAGACGTTGCATCCGAACTATGCCTTGCACATTTGACGGATTGATGCCCCAAAGGGCACGTCATCACCTAGGTAGATTTCAGGGAAAGAAAAAAAGGGGATCGATCTGAATCATTTGAAGGAGGGGGCTTAGGTTTCCTCCCAATGGAGGATGTGTTAGCCATGGTCACCATCATCCATTGAGGATAGAAGAGGAGATGTTCGTTTCGGGAGTGGAAATCCACGAATGGTGCGTCTACGCCTCAGTGAGGAAATTATGGTGGTTCTTGAGCTCTATTTTCGCGGTCAGTGAGCATGTTGCAAATAGCTTTAAAAATACAAGGTTGGATGTGAGGGGAACATACAAGGGTCACTCTTTCTTTCCCAGCCATCTAGTTCTATGAAGAGAGGGGCACATAGGAGGAAGGGGATAAGATGTGATGGCTGGGTGTAGTTCTCTTCTTTCGTAGCACATGTTCTAGGCGAACAGTTGTCCTAGGCCTCTGGGTTGTAGGGTACATTGTTTCTTTCAAAAAATGTGAGGCTATCAAGGGCATTGCATTGAATAACCTATGGTGTTGATGCTTCGTAGGTTCTCATCTTGCCCATCCATGGTTGCATAGCAGGGTTGTCATTCGGAGGGTGGTCGCCCACCTTGTCCAGACATCGATGTTGGTCGCATCCATTGGGTGCTACCTACTTTTGTTTCCCTAATGCAAGGGTGTGAGTGGCACCAAGGATGTGATGAACATTCAATGTGTAGCTGCAGTAGTCAATTGGGGTTCATGACCCCAACCAAAACTCTCAACAATGGATATCTCGGCTCTAGTTTCAATGAAGAATGTAGCAAAATGCGATACTTTGTGTGAATTGTAGAATCTTGTGAATCATAAAATCTTTGAACACAAGTTGTGCCTGAGGCCTAGGTTGAGGGCACATCTGCTTGGGTGTCATGGAGATCCTATGGCATTCCCTCTTTGCCCTATGTGAGGGGGCAACAGATGTGGTTGTCCATGTCTCCTGAGGTGTGGTCAACTAAAAATTACAGTCTTTCATGTTTTCTTGCTTCTCCCCAGACAAAGTGATGGATGGTGATGGCAGTCTCTACATTCCCTGCACTAAGTTTGCATGAGGTAACCATGGCCTATCAATCCTTTAGATCTTTGGAATTTGAAGCTAAAGGTGTTAGAAAAGTTACCATAGGGATAACTGGCTTGTGGTAGCCAAGCTTTCATAGTGACATTGCTTTTTGATCCTTCTATGTAGGCTCTTCCTATCATTATGAAGAAAAATTCACCAAGTGTTGGATTGTTCACCCACCAATAGGGAGCGTGTGCTAGGTTTAGACCGTTGTGAGATAGGTTAGTTCTACCCTACTGATGATGCATGCTGCGATAGTAATTCAACTTAGTACGAGAGAAATTCACACAATTGGTCATCATGTTTGGTTGAAAAGCTAGTGACGCGAAGCTACCATGTGTTAGATTATGACTAAATGCCTCTAAGTTAGAATCCATGCTAGAGGTAACACCTCTTTCCTTGTCGGTTGCTATGTGACCCACAGTAGGGGTGGCTTTGTTGCTCCTATTGGCAAGTGTCAATGGTACCCCTTGGTCCTGCCTACATGATGGGGAGCTGGGGGCTATGCAGTTTCATTTTGAGCAATCGACAAGAAGAATCCTTTGTAGACAACTTAAATACCTAATGGGGTATTGTAAGTGGCAGAGTGGTCTTGCTACCATGATCCACTGAAATTTGGCCCCTTATCATCAAGATTCATGATCACAGTCTCCTCCCCCCCCCCCCCCCCCCCCCCCCCCCCCCCCAATCCTCTTCTTCAGGCCTTCTCTTTCACTTTTACTCTGCAAACGCTTGGCCACATTCCATCCCATTTAAATCATCATCTCATGGGGGTCGATAGATAGGAGTCATGTATTTGTTTCAAGATATGGGTATCTCCCCATTCCTAGGCACATGTATCATTACACACACACACATGCATGCATGCATGCATACGTGGTCCCCTTCTTCCAAGTCAAATCCTGGTCAATAGCTTTGGAGTCTGAATATGCTTTTTGATCTTGCAATTAGGAGCCTCACCTCAGTGGGGGACTTTTTTCATTTAGGTCATCAGTGGGAAACATCCCCTGCCTATGAGGTTGCACAGAGTGGGAGACCACAACTAACAGATATTCTTCACATGCAACACTCTTGATGACCATGAGGTTTCCAATTTCGGCCGTGACTGACTCAACGAAGCTCTTGAGTGTTGGCCAAAAAAGACCCTCTAGAGCCAAAGGGTCCACCCAACAGACCCTTGTGGCCAACCTCTTGCCTAATGGACCCTTGAGACCAACTCTAGGCATAATGAACCCTTGGGACCAAGGGTTGGTCCAATAGACCCTCAGAACCAAATGTTGGTGCAATGGACCCTTAGGATCAACTGTTCACCAAATGGCCCCTCGGGACCAACCACATGACTGAAAAATTCTTAGGACCATATGTAGGAAAAAAATCCTCAGGACCAACTAAGTGTTGGCCGCATGGTCGATCAAGGTTTGGCCCAACTGATCCTCGGGACCAAGTGTTGGCCAAACGGACCAAGGGTTGGCCCAATGGACCCTTAGGACCAAATGTATGCAAAATGGACCCTCAAGAAAAAAGGTTGGTCCAACAGACCCTCAGGATCAAGTGTTGGTCAAACTCACCCTTGGGACCAACTCTATAGGTAAAACAAACCCTCGAGATTAAGTGTTGGCAAAATGGACCCTTGGGTCCAAGTGTTGGCCAAATAGATCCTTGGGACCAAATGTTGGCAAAACGGACCCTTGGGACCAAGTGTTGGCCAAATGGATCCTTGGGACCAAGTGTTGGCCAAATGGACCCTTGCGACCAAGTGTTGGCCAAATGGACCCTCACAACCAATTATAGGCAAAATGGGCCCTCGAGATCGACAGTTGGTCCAACGAACCCTCACGAAAAAATTTATAAGGGTACAGGATGGTACAGTGAACCCTACCCAAATCAACATATATGGGGAGAGGCATTGTTCTCTGTAATAGCACCACACTGCGCTCTTATGAGAGCACTCTCCATCAAAGCACCTCGCATAGCTGCACTGGCAAGAGCACTCTCCCAGGAGTGCCTCATGCAACGCTTACGAGAACGCTCTCCCTAGGGACCAAGTGTTGGCCAAATGGACCCTCACAACCAATTGTAGGAAAAATAGACCCTCAAGACCGATGGTTGGCCCAACAGACCCTCGTGACCAAATTTATAAGGATGCAAGGCAGTATGGTGGAACCTAGCGAAATCAACATATATGGGAATAGGTAGCATTCTCCCTGGGAGCACCACATGGTGCTCTCGTGAGAGTGCTCTCCATTGGAGCACCTCACATAGCTACGCTGGTAAGAGTGCTCTCCCACAAGACCAAGTGTTGGCCAAATGGACCCTCATGACCAAGTGTTGGCCAAATAGACCCTCACAACCAATTGTAGGCGAAATGGACCCTTGGAAACAACAGTTGGCCCAACAGATCCTAACAACCAATTGTAGGAAAAATGGATCCTTGGGACCAATGGTTGGCCCAACAGACCCTCATGACCAAAATTATAAGGGTGCAAGATGACTTGGCGAATGTTGGCCCAATCAACATATATGGGGAGAGGTAGCATTATCCTTGGGAGCATCGCATGGTGCTCTCACGAGAGTGCTCCCCATTGGAGCACCTTGCATAGCTATGCTGGCAAAAGTGCTCTCATGAGAGAGTGCACTCCCTTGGGACTAAGTGTTGGCCAAACGGACCCTCATAACCAAGTGTTGGCCAAATGGACCCTCATGACCAATGGTTGGCCCAATGAACCCTCATGACCAAATTTATAAGGTTGCAAGATGATTTGGTTGAACCTAGTCTAATCAACATATATGGGAAGAGGTAGCATTCTCCCTAGGAGCACCGCACGGTGCTCTCGCAAGAGTGCTCTCCATGGGAGCACCTTGCATAGTTGCACTAGCAAGACCACTCTCATGGGAGAGCACTTGCAATAGCACTTTTCCTCAAGACCAAGTGTTTGCCAAATGGACCCTCATAACCAATTGTAGGCAAAATGGACCCTTTTGACCAACAGTTGGCCCAACGGACACTCACGACCAAATTTATAGAGGTGTAGGATGGTTTGGCTAAACCTAGTCCAATCAACATATATGGGGAGAGGTAGCATTCTCCTTGGAAGCACCACATGGTGCTCCCATGAGAGTGCTCTCCATGGGAGCACCTCACATAGCTACACTAGGAAGAGTGCTCTCATAGGAGAGTGCTTGCAAGAGTGATCTCCCATTTGACCAAGTGTTGGCCAAACAGACCCTCGTGACTAAGTGTTGGCCAAATGAACCCTTGCAACCAATTGGAAGCAAAATGGACCCTCAGGACCAATGGTTGGCCCAACAAACCCTCGCGACAAAAATTATAAGGGTGCAGGATGGTTTGGCAAAAGCTGGCCCAATCAACATATATGGGGAGAGGTAGCATGGGAGAGTGCTTGTGAGAGCATTCTCCCTCGGGACCAAGTGTTGGCCAAATGGACCCTCGCGATCAATTGTAGGCAAAATGGACCCTTGTGACCAACGATTGGCCCAATGAACCCTAGCAACCAAATTTATAAGGGTGTAGGATGGTTTGGCTAAACCTAGTCCAATCAGCATATATGGGGAGAGGTAGCATTCTCCCTAGGAGCACCGCATGGTGCTCTCATGAGAGTGCTCTCCATGGGAGCACCTTGCATAGCTACCCTAGCAAGAAGGCTCTCATGAGAGAGTGCTTGCAAGAGCGCTCTCCCTTGAGACCAAGTGTTGGCCAAATAGACCCTCATAACCAAGTCTATGCCAAATGGACCCTCACAACCAATTGTAGGCAAAACAGACCCTCGTGACCAATGGTTGGCCCAACAAACCCTTGCGACCAAATTTATAAGGGTGAAAGATGATTTGGCTGAACCTAGCCCAATCAACATACATGGGAAGAGGTAGCATTCTCCCTAGGAGCATTGCACGGTGCTCTCACAAGAGTTCTCTCCATGGGAGCACCTCACATAGCTGCGCTGGCAAGAGCACTCTCATGAGAGAGTGCTCTCAGCATTGCTTGTAGGATGGGATCTTGGGCAAGCAGGGGCCAATGCATTGTCCACCACTAGACTCCCAATAGGTGAGGAGTTTGCAGGTTGAAACACCCTTACAATGAAGGGTGTTTGGGCTATTGTAGTTGCAATGTGCTACGAGGCCCTAACCATAAATGGTGTTATGGGTGCCCATGATGGTGCTCTAATGAAAAAAGGAATCCTCGAACTAGTTGATGTTGAGGAGGCCCCAGTGTTACCAGAGGGCACATGAACCACAAATGGCTCTCGTGATAGTTCTACATCATCATTAGCATTGATGGCATTGATGACATACCCTACACTGCTTGTATTGAGCAAGTCCTTGTAGACCCCCATTGACTAGTTCTGGGGGCACACTAGGTTGGTAGTGTCAAGGACCAACTCACCCTTGTCAATCATGTGTTGGATGTCATCTTGTAAAGCCATGCAAAAGTTTGTATCATGACCTTGTAGTTGGTAATATTGGCAAAACTAGTCTAATATGAAATGATTAGGGATCAGGGGCTTGTTAGGAAGTGTGGCTAAAGGATTTTTGAGGAGCTTGCAATATCGATCATGCCACTTGTAAGTTTCCTTGCACATTTGCTTGTATTGAATGCATCCAGCATGAAGCAGTTGGTCCAACAACTCTAACCACTTGATGGACAATTATGTATACTTCAAGTGATCCTTGCACTCGAAGTTAGGCCTTGTGGCAGCTAGTGCCATGGTCATTGAGGGTGCAGACTGGTTGTTCGTCGCTATGCTACAGGTAGTCACCTTGTTGTTGTTAGTTGGAGCCTTGGGTGGCTTGGCCAATGATTTCACATTAGCTGGCTAAGCCTTGTTGGCCACCGTTGCAATGGTTATGGTTGCCTGCTTGCCTTTGTCCTTGTCTTCCTCCTTATTTTCATGTAGGTTTTTGTAGGCCATGTAGGCCGAATCCTTACTAGACTTCGTTGCATCCTAAATGTTCTTGGTTTGAGCAAATGCTTAACTTAGGGATTGCGAGGCAAGGTTTTATAGTTTCAACTTGATGAAGTCACTTAGTGCACCTTTGAAGATGGCCAACAAGTGTGTCTCTATGATAGGCCTGCGGATCTCATTGAGTAATGCACTCCATCACTAAATAAATTTTTGCATGGGCTCTAAGTGGCCCTACTTTACTTGCATCATCTAGTCTAAAGTCACCTAAGGCTTCAATTTATACTTGAAGCTAGTGAAAAATTGTATAAGCAATCCCTCCAAAGAAGTGATGAAGGCCCTGGGAAGTACGCAGTACCAATCTAGTGCCTTGCTAGTTAGGGACATGATGAACATGAAGATGATGGCATTTGGTCATGCCTACAGTAGGAGGCATTTTCACTGAAAGGTTACCAGATGGGTGTTAGGGTCCCCTTCATCATTGTATTTTGTGAACTATCGGAGTAGGACCCTAGTGGGTAATGCCAATGGTAGAACTACAGGACTAATTGGATCATCCTGGTAGAAGTCCATCAAATGGATGATTTCTAAGGAGGTACCATAAAGCCACTTAACCTCTTCAGTAAGGCTTTGAATTAGCTAGAATGCTTGATCTAGGCCAAGTGTGGTTGTAGTGGTGGGCTACATGGGTTGTGTTACCTGCTGTGGTTGTTGGATGGCCCACAACCTGAGTTTGGGTTATGTGATCCTGAGTCTGGGTTATGTGATCATATGTGATTCCTATTGCATGGGTTATGCCATGGACATAGCACTTGAGCCCCACCACAAGTTAGTAGGCTAGGCTGTTGTAAAAGGTGCTAACATGGCAAGCAGGATGAATGACACCTATGTCACGTACGACGGGGGAGAAACATGCATGATGTACACGTAGGGTTTTGTAGGCACAATGGTTACTACTACAGAATTTTGGATGACTTGAATAGGCTGAATGGGCTAAATAGGCTATGAAGGCTATGAAAGTTTCATAGATATGGTGAAGGGCATGCTAAAGGAAAGGCTAAAGGACAGGACAACATCCTTGTGCACTTGCAGCATCTAGTGAGTTGCCACCATAGGTGTTGACCTGGGCAATGACACTAGGTTGCATGACATCAGAGGAACAAAAGTAGAGGTTGTCTGCTAAAATCAGTCATGGAATGGGTTCTCTTGCTCGGATTGAGCCTTCAACTCATCCAGCTCCTCCTCATGAAGGGACTCCTCATAGTCTATCCCTCCCACATGGCTCATGTTATGGAAAAGATTTTCCAACATCCACTGGTAATCTTCCGTGAGTGGGACAAAGTCAAAATCAAGAGGGAGCCATTCCCTCCTGTTGCAATACATGATCTCATAACTACATTTGACTTTTATTTCTTAGTAGTCTAATGGCAAACCAACTTGGAGTTTCACAAAAATGAAGTTATATTGCTTGTCATTGAGCACCTTGACCTCGGGAGGTAAGTTACGCTGCCTAAGAGATTGCCTCTATGTCGAGAAAAGGCCTCCAAACCCAGGGAGGTCAATCTAGATTTCCTACTGAATTTTTCAAACAACCACACTTAAAGTAAAGGTCAAAGGTTGTTATGTGAAATAGAAAGAAAAATGGCCATGTGCTAAAATGCAGAAAAATGGCTAAGTATGCAATTGCTAAGAAAATGGATAAGTGTAAAAATGCAAGAAAATGAATAATTATAAGTTGTTGAAAAAAATATTAACTCTGGGACTATGCTCAGAGCTTACTACACTCACTACGCTAGAGCTAGCTATGCTCAGTCAAGAACTAAGAATTTTCTCAAGTGCAAGTTATGCACTTTGGTGTTATTTAGTAGGGTTTTAGGGTAATTGACAATGGGGTCCAATCTATACCAACGATGTAGAAAGCATGAAAGGAAACAACTAAGGGATGGCCAAAGAAGAAAATGGCTAAGGCCCTTCTTCTAGCACTAGAAAACTATAGTGACCAAAAATGTCAGAGGCTAGAATGGGATGCTGAGAGGTCTACAGTTGCATAGTCTTGATCCTACTCCCATGAAAGGGCTTACTAGAAAATGAAAGTGATGTGCCCAGAATGGTCTTGTCAATCAAACTAGGACTTATGGATGTTATGATAAAATGAGTGTTGAAGGGGTTAATATAGCATTTTTGGTGTCCATGATGCTCATGGGTGTGAGCGTAGTAAAGGCTTCCAATGATAGAATGAGGGTGTGAACACATCAAAACTTTCTTAAATGGAAGAAAATGTGAATAAAATGTTAAAATGCTAGAGAAAATGCAAAAAATTCATAGAACATGACCAAGAAAGAATGGTGTCACCCCAAATGGGGGAAGTGTAGTCCATTTTGAAAGAGAGTTTAGGAGGTACATGGTGTACAACAAGCGTAGTCATGGTCTCAAGATGTCTGGCTATGAAGAACTGATGTTTCCATGGCATCTAAGCTTGCTGGGTTGGCTACCATAGTATCCTACAAATTGTAGTGGTTAGTAATATGCTAGGCAGTGTGCAATGGTGTCGTAGTGGTATGCAACAATGTCTAGTGATGTCCCATATTTTTTCAAGTTGCTAAAGGTCCTCAGGTGAAAGAGTGTTAATGCCAAAAATGCCAACTACTAAATGAAATTGCCAACCCTTAAAACATGAAGTGCAAGGGTATTTATAGAGCTAGGGTTAGCATGAATTGCAGATCAAGCACCACATGGCAAAGGGGTAGCTAGGACTACTTTAGCCCCAACTATGCTACCCTGGAAGCAAAATGATGTTCTACTGGTGTGCTCCAATGGACCCTATGAGACTACCAGACTATGACTATGTTGCTAAGACTGCATGTGTGAGTGCCAAATAAACCATAATGTACCTAAAAATAATGCAACATAGTGTAATTTAGAGGCTACGCTCTGGGACTATGTTGCCCACTCTCTCGAGTGGTGTTGAGTGCAAGTACAATTTTGGGAAAAATGGGGGATGCAAGAGAGAAAAAAATTATTGATCCTACTTGCCAAAGAAATGTTGGAGCTGAGATGCAAGCTAGTGCTAAGCTTGAAGACTTTCGAAGGTAGTTTTGATAGGCTATGCTGACTATGCTTTGGAGCGTAGCCCAAGGAGTTAGGTAAATCTTGCCAAAAAATGATGTTGTGTGCAAGTTATGCTAGCTATGCTCTAGAGCGTAGTCCCAGAGATGTGAGCATATCCTTGACACTTGGAAAACTCTAGAGAAGATGACATGCCCATACAGACTATGCTAAACATGGTCTTGAGCATAGTAGAGCTCGTAGGCTTAGGAGTTAGAAAATCTGCCAAACTATTTTTTCCATTCCATACATGCTTAGCAACCTCTCGCTTGACACTTGGGAAAAATTGTAAAATTGGTCATTTTAAGGCCAACTATGGTAACTATGCTCTTTAGCATAGTCCCAATAGGGTGACTGTAGTCAGGACACTTAGAAAAATTTGCAACTTTTATTAACTCTTAAAATTTTTTGCAAATCTAGACTATTAGTGTCAACTATGTTGACTATGCTCTACAGCATAGTCCGAGTAATGGGGGCATAGTCTCAACACTTAGGAAAAATTTCCCAAGTTTTGACACTTAGCCAAATTTGTAGTTGAGACCTAGAAGCCCAAATTTGGTGGTGTTTCACCATCATCATCCTCCAAGCGCATCAAAAAAGTGGTGGCATTCCTAGAGATCTCTGTGAATTGTTGTTGTGTAGGGATGGGCACCATCACTTCTTGAGCACTTAGATTTGATCTTTTCCCAAGTAAGTGCACTATACTCCTTATGGTCCACTCCAAAACACCATTGGATCCATTCCTTTTTAAGATTAGGGTAAACTTGTGTAGGAATTTCCACCAAATTTGCCTAAGTGTCAAGTAACCCAGGGGTCTTTAGAATGGTCTCAATTGAGTAGGACATGTTAATGTCCTTGATTTTCATGGTTTCTTTTGCTTGTCGAATATTCCAAAAGAGGTAAGTCTCTTCCATGTACCACTCCCCACTAGAAGTGAGGATGGACCACATGGGAGATCTTTGCAAATGTGTCTTAACATCTTCTAATGTTAGGTCCAAGAAGGAACCAAAGTTGATTTCCTGAAGAACAGAACTTTGGACCTCCTTAGAATAGATTTATTATAGGTAAGCCTCAGTTAAGTTGACCTTCATATTTTCTCTAGGCCTTGGCACCTCATCTTGCCTAGACTAGCCTATTTCTATAGTGGAAATCTAGCAAATAGTTTCCACTTTAGGCTCCTCCTAAAGAGGTCCTATGGCATGGGTTTTTGCCCTACCTTCTTGGAATTATTGTTCTGGCTGCTAGCTCCTTCCCCCTCTTAGCTTCTTCTCCTGTGATTATGATGGTACTTCTTCCTATGGTCTCTTTGGCACCATCTATGATCACACACATAGCCAAGGATTAGCATTTTATGTGTAACTTATAACACATTAATACCTTCTTCCATTTGGCTAGTTACACTTAGGCTAATTTATGATCATGGAAGATTGATCATTTTATTATAATGGCTACCCTAATTTTTTGGTGAGGTTTAACTTAGGTGAATTAGTGATGTTTAATATTGTTTTATTAGTTAAACCATTTGGAAGTTGAAAAAATTCTAAAAACAAAATTGTCAAAAATCATAGGTTTGTGGGCCCCACAATGTAAAGCTCATCTCTGATAGCTAAAGGGTCGAAGAACGAGTTGATTCGAGCAATAAATTAGGAAGTTATTGGCTCAGGAAGGTTCTAGGCTTTGAAAATTACAAAAACTCCCCTAGCATTATGAGGCAAATGTGAAAATTTTTCTAATCCTCGTTGTGTATTTATACTATTTTTTTTGTGCTTCATTGACGCATTGGGCTGCATTGATGGCGATATGTTGACACTATCAAAAATAAAAATTTTCACAATTGAAAAAATAAGAAAGGAAAAGGAGTTTTTCCATGAAATTGGGATTTAGAGAAAGCCAAAAAAGCCTAGAATAAGGAAAAATTCTTGAAGAGGGCTAGGAATATGTTTGGAAAGGAGATTTAGTAGGAGATTAATTATCAAGTACAAAAACTAGATGCACCAAGGTGGAAAACAAAGGTTTTGAAAGAAAAATTCCTAAGGGATAAGGAACTTAACTATCATAGACAAGGAGGATGCAAGTGGGTGCTCCCCATAGTAGGCTAATGCCCTTGATGCCTTTACATGCCCTCAAAGCAAGGAGTCCATGGACCTCAAGAATGATTAATGGTTACAAATTGTTAAAAACCAAATCACCATAGAAACCATTAAAGAATTAAGACCATCTCAAAATGAGCCCATCGATACAATCATAAGAAGAGTTAGTGAGGTGGTACATGGGAAGAATAGGTTGATGAGAGAGAAAGAGTATGGAATGGAGTTTCACATTTTGGTCACATGAAGTCCCCAATGGAGGATGTGATTAGTATGACTTGATAGCCTCCATCCTTAGTCAAAATCAAGACCATCCACTTCAAGTGACTTTGCATTGGCACATTAGACCATTCCATCCTCCAAGGTACAAAACATTCCATAGATCACTCATCATTCCAACAAAAGAAGAAAAGAGAACCAGGAAGTGAAAAAGGCCTTAGTTAGAGAGGTGCCTTCAAGCATGGGTAACATGTCTTTCTAGCCCCATAGCTAGTGCTTGTAGCCCATTATTGTGTCTAAGGGATGTGCTTTGAATTCTCATTATTATTATTATTATTATTATTTGCCAATGGAAACCACACCATGCAAAGACATTACTTCATATTTATTGGTCGACGTAGTAATGGTGAGGAATCCATGGAAACACTCATGCAACACCAAATGGTAGGCAAGTGCAAAAGGTGATAAATCCCCTTGAAGACACACCCTTGTTCATCCACTTAATTCTTCCCAAGTTTGGAAAGTATCAAGGTCACAAATTCATTATAAGTTGTTATTAAGAAAGGACATCATATTTTCAAAATGAGGAAACATCATAGAGTTGTGTAGAATGGTGGATGAAGTGAACTCACTACCTAATATCATGAAAAATCAATGTTCCATGAATTAACGTGAAAATTCTAAGATGAAATCTAGTCATTTGTAATTGAGTAAATAATGAAAGTTACAAACCATCATCAATCAATAGTTGTATTCAGAAGAAAATTCCTAATATTAATAAAGAAAACGAATATGCTTAAGAAAATTCCAAATAAGGCAAGATATAGAAACAATTATCAAATATTCAAGAAAATGAAAAATGTCTGAAAAACAGTGTAAAACAAAAAAGTTGAAAACTGAGGCGCCACTCATATAGTATCAACTTGGATGAGCATCTCTTCAATTACTAAGTTGAAAGGAGGAGATCCAAAAAATTAAACATGCATGTACATCAGCTAAGGCTTTTGTTCCACTAGTTGTTCTTAGTTCAAGAAAAGGTTTAAGTTGTTGGGTGTTGACAAAAAATCTCTTACTTGGGCTATCAGGATGGTATATCATCATG
The DNA here is from genome assembly GCA_015680685.1 of Gnetum montanum. Lineage (NCBI taxonomy): Eukaryota > Viridiplantae > Streptophyta > Gnetopsida > Gnetales > Gnetaceae > Gnetum > Gnetum montanum. Next base: position 22,442 of record MNCI01032007.1, on the reverse strand, counting down.
GCCCCAAATGGAAAGGTTTCTTATATCATGTAAGGATCCTTCCATAATGTTTGAAATTTTGTCCATTGAGGCATGCGCGTGGGGTTCCAGTAGAGAACCTTATCCCCTACTTGAGACTTTCCCTTCCAAATCTTAAGGTCATGATATTGTTTGTTAACTATCTTGTACACTTCATTCAATGACAAGGCCACTAATCTATTTTTGTCTAGAGTGTTGAGATTCATCAATCTTTCTCTTTAGGCTAGACTTAAGTCTAGGTTAAGGTCGCAAGTCATTGAAAGTATACAAAACTCAACTTGGATGGGAAGTGTTAAAAGTTTTTCATGCACAAGCTTAAAGGGAAAATACCCAATAGGAAGTTTCCATGTTGAATGATAAGATGAAAGAGCATCATTGATTTTTTTTGAATGATAACTCCAAAGACCCATTATTCATGTTAGTATTTTGGTAATTTCCTTGTTAGTTTATGTTCAACCCCCAAGCATTGGATAAGTTTTTGAAAAGTGGCACTATGTTCCATTGTTAGAAATTAGTGCTCATGGCATACCAAACCTATTGACAACATTTTTTTGTGTAAACTATGCTATTGTAGAGGATGAAGAGTTGGTGACAGCAACAACTTTCGCCCATTTGGTACAGTAGTCAACAATTAAAATGATGTAGGATTTTCTATTTAACATAGTATTTATGAACCTCATGAAATCAATCTCCTAAAGATTGAAAGGCTCTAATGGTTGGATCCACTATTGTGGCCCTTCCATGCATGCAATCATTCCTCCATCATGTTGGCACTAGTCATAAGAATGGAAGAAGTGATGGACATCTTAGAAGATCATGAGTTAATAATATCCTACCATAAGAATCTTAATGATCATCCTCCTCCTAGCATAGTGGCCCCCACAAAGCCCCTCATGTGTGTCTTGGAGGACTCGAAGTTGATCTACATCAAGGACACACCATTGTACTAGGACATCAACATAGCTCTTGTAGAGGTTTCCCTTGATTTCCATGAAGTGCTTTTTCTAATGACAAAACTGTTGTTTCTTCTTATGGTCCCATTCACATGGCATCTCTTGGGTGAGTATATAGGAGAGGATGCTATCATACCAATTTGTTTTCTTGGGAGTTGAAGCATTAATAGCACTAGCAAAGAGGATTTCATCAAGAAATTGATCAAATAATGGATTGTCCTCCTCCTTACTATCCTAGTGCAACTAAGACAAGTGGTCAACTATCACATTCTTAGTCCCATTTTGGTCAACCATAAACAAATCAAACTCCTAGAGGATCACCAACCACCGTATGACATAGGGGATCACGATTGGTTTGTCCATTAGGAACCATGTGGCATTATGATAAGTATGCATAAATGCTTTATATCTAAGCACATAGTGCCTAAACTTTTCAAGGGCATAAACCATCGCTATAAGCTCCTTTTCAATGTTGGTGTTATGCACCCACAATGCTTCTACTTGCATAGTAGATGTAATATGGAAGTTTATGATCATTCAATTATGTATGCATAGTCCCCAAGGAATAATTGGATGCATTTGTCATGATGTGGAATGGCCTAGATTAGTTTAGCACTTGTAGAATTAGATTTTATACAAGTTTTTTCTTTAGTTGTTGGAATGAATTTTCACATTCCTTGGCCACACTAGTTATTATTGGCACTTCATCAAAACTTCTAAAATATTTCCAAGTCATTGGTAGAACTTACCAAGAAACACCCTCACATCCTTCACTATTTCGAGTTGTCTAGTGATTTCTTGGATGACCCCTATTTTCTCTAGGTTCACCTCAATCCCTTTGTTTCAAATTCAATACCCCAAGATAATGTCCTCTTGGACCATCAAGTGACTATTTTGTTAATTGAGCCGTAAGTTAATCTCCACATGCTTTTTAAGAACTTGCTCAAGGTGGTCCAAGGCTTGCTCAAATGTGGTCCCATGGGTTGTGAAGTCATCCATGAAGACTTCTATCCTGCTACCAATCTGTTGTTGAAAGATGCTAAGGATCAATCATTGAAATGTGTTGGGAGCATTACATAGGCCAAAGGGCATCTTTTGGTATGGAAAAGCTCCCAAAGGACTTGTGAACATTGTCTTTACTTGGTCTTCAAGTACAATATAAATTTGGTTACAACCACTATAACCATCTAAAAAGTTGTAGTAACAATGCCCTGTAATAGTATTTAGCACATGATCCATAAATGGCAATGGAAAATGAACTTTGTAAGTTGCCATATTTAAAAACCTAAATTTTATAGAGACTCTCCATTTTCCTCCTTTTTGGGCATAATAAAAAGTGGGCTAACCCACTTGCTATCTACAATAGGATAAACAAACCTAGCCTTGAGGAGTTGTTCAATCTCCTCTTTGACGATTTGCTTGAGTTTTAGTTTCAAGCATCTTTGCAACTATCTCTTTGGTTTAATGGAGGAATTTGTATGAATTCCATGCTAGCATATCCTTGGATCAATTCTTGTTAACTCATGATATGACTAGGCAAAGGCTATTAGCCATTTGTTGATAACCTCCAACAATTTCTTTTTTTGTACAAGGGCAAATGTGGCATTGATAATTACTAGCTTGCCATTGTTCAAAAATGCATACTCCATTCCTATCAGTAGAGTCTTTAATTCAAGGGGATCCTACTTAAAAAGTGTTAAAGATATTCAGCTCTCCCCAATTGATCTTACTTTATGCATTAGAGAGTTAGTGATGGAGCTCCTCCAACTTATCCATGCTTTCCACATAGGAGCTGATGAGCGGCTAGGTACCCCTACACCCAACCATACGAATCATGAGCATTCACGCACGACTCAGTTGAAATCCGTAGACTGTAAGCACTTAACATACACCAGACTCTAACTAGTGAAACCTTGGGTTAGAACAGTCATTGTCATCCTAATCTCACTTGTGAGGTTCTGTTTATGATGGTTAAGTGAGACTAAGGCTAATGATTTTTATAGATTTTTTAATTATATTTTTGGATGGCTAATTATCTTGGAAAGTAAGGCTTGAATATTAATTAATCTAAGATTATCTTAACCTAAATCTTAACTATTCCTAACATACGTATCTGGTCCCATCTTCCAAGCATGTTCTAAGCATCTCCTAACACTTCTGGGTTACCAGACGTTAAGCGTCATTGGGTTTACCAAGTGTTTGAGTTACGTTTGAGATGGTTGTACTTATGGCCTTTAAGAACTATGAATGAACAATAGTAGTTGAAATCATAATAACAAAAACTTAAGTAATTAACAAGTAACTAATAAAGAATAAACATATTAAACTATTGAATGCATAAAATAGCTAAGTCCAAATGCTGCAAGGAATGCTTGAATAGTTCGTCTTTATTGCCATCACATCAATGGGCTCATATACATCAATGCTCGAATAAAGAGCCAATCACTTTTCTTACACCTATTGTGGGCACTTGGAAAATATTCTATCTCCTGCGGGAACAAACTACAAGAGCTTCACTACAACTAACTGAAAAGGTGCCTAAATGAGGTGAAAGGCCCTCTTATTTATAGGTCAGGATAGGCAACTGCGTAAATGGGGCCACATCTATGCAGGGAGGCTACGTCGATGGGCCCGCGTTGACATGGCCGCATATACGCAACCCCGTATACATGGCCCAGTTGATGCATTGACTGAATGACACTTCATCATACCCCGACGACTAAGCAAAAACTTGTCCACGAGTTACTTTACAATTTGGAAGGTATGGATTCTTATTTACAACACACATAACTTAAACTCATACATGACACACACATGACACAACATGAAATTGACCATGTGCCTGAGTTACAGAGGAGGAAAAATTACAAAAATGATGGTATTTAGAGACAAAATTGAACACCTCGCAGGTCCTAAAGCCTCTATTGTGTAGGATGATGCACAAAATTGCTAGAGATGATCACACCGTCCCTGGGGGCGGTGGTTTTGATAGACCTTCTCCAACCTCTGGCCCATGCATTGGTGGCGGCACAAATGACGATTGCCTTGCAGCAGCTGCAACTTCTAGAGGCAACTAGAAAGCCTCCAAGAGAGCCCTCATTTTTTCTTCTTTACTTCTGGAATCATTCACTATCCAGGCAGCTTCTCCAGTGTGCTAGAACTAGAACCTCCCAAGGGCATGGCAGCGCCGGAAGGAGTTCTTTTAGGTTGACAAACCAAGCTGCGAACTACTTACGTTTGATGTCAAACGCTTAGATTGATGCCTGTAGCTACTGGTAGTCATTCATTCTACAACCTAGGTCCTCTGCAACTGTACGTTTTCCTTCAAAGCTTGTGTGGAGGACCTCGAGTTCCACGTTTGCCATTGCCATCTTTTGTTTTGTTGCCTTATGTACCTGGAACTCACCCTCGTATAGGGAATACGAGGCGGCCACTTGCTTCTCTAATTCTGACCATGGTCTCTTGGTTGTGAGCATAGCCAGGTTTGCATCTCAGAGGTTGGCAAGCTCCATGTATTCTATCATCTCCTCAATCTGTAGCTTCTTTAGGTAGATTTCAGCTTTATCGTAGTCATTCAACCCATCAAAGATAGGTTTCCATGCATCGTCTCTCTCTCGAAGTTATTGGAGTGCTTGGTTCATCTTTGCCTTTATGACTTGAATATGCTTTTCATTCACTTCCTTCTACAATCCCACTTGGTCCTTATAATGATTTTTTACTTTTTCAAATTTCAAGGACTCATTTTTCCAAGCAGCAATTTCAATTGCAGACTTTTGTCGCAATTCCTGAACCTCCTCCATTGATAGATTTCAATTTTCAGCAGCCAACCTTCTTATGTCAATGTTCACCCTGGCTAGCTCCTCCTGCTGTTGGTGGATGAAAATTTTCATGTGTTCATTCTCTGCACCAACATTGCACAGGCGATGAACCTCTGTGGTCAGTCGCACGTTCTCCTGGAAAACCTCTGCCAAGTCCTTTTCTAAGTAATATTCTTGAGCATCTGTCGAGGACTTGTCAAAGATCACCATCTCTCACACATCCTCAATGACCTAAAGTTTAAGTTGAAGCTATTGAAAAGCTTCATCTCTGGTGATTTCGCAATTGAGGATGGCTAGATCGACAAGCTGGGCTCTTAATTAGGCTACCTCAGTTGCCAAGCGCTGACAAGTGACTTGAGTAGCTTTAAGTTGCCCTTCCAAAATGAGGCTCTTGCCCCTTACTGAGAGTAGCTCCGACTGGGTTGCAGTAATGTTGTCTGGAAGGTTGAAGCCATCCAGAAGCGGTTGCTCGGTTCCCACCAGTTGGTCCAACAACTCTTCATGTTAGGCTGCATCAATCTCACTATGAGAAGTTTTGGCAGACACCTGTACATCTTGTAGTCCATGAATGTTTGGTACAGGTGCTGCTGGTGCATTGAGAGCTGTAACAATTATGTCAGCAACCACTTCAGCTGTAACTTCCTGTCCCTAGTGCTGCATCACTAGGACCATCACCTCTTCACCATCTTCCAAGTGTACCAAGAAGGTAGTAGCATTCCCTAAGATTTTGGGGAATAACTATTGGGTTGAGATTGATACATCTCAAATGCTTGAATCTGTTAGTTTGGAACTTATGCTCGAGTGGCAGAAAATATCGGCCCTACCCTTTCAAGTAAACTAACTAATTGAGCCACTTGCTCTAGGTGGCTCATGGTAGGGTGATAGATTGAAGGGTCTTCTCCTCCACCAGTCCTGCCGAATTGCCCTTGCTAGCTCAAGAGCATTTCCCAAATCTCACGGAAGTATTCTTCCATATTTTGCGAGCCGAACTGCATTGTTTGCATAGGTGGTGGAGGTGGTTGCTACTCCTCCTCTGTCTGTGTGGCAGTAGGAGTTTTATCTTTCATCATCTCTCATCACGAGGCAATTGGGGTGCACTGGATCATGTCATTGGAATATCATACTATCCCTGCCCATTTGCACAACTTTCAGATTAGGCAGGGAAAGGGGAGAGCTCGTCTTCCATGTACGTTCTTAGTGAACCTTTTTTCAATCTCCAGAAATAGCAGCTATGGAAGACGCATGGGGAATTTCCCACTCAAGGAGGCACATGCACGAGCAGAGAAGGTTATAATTTTGTTGGGTCTTACCATTGGGTTTAAGTGATAAGACACCATCTTTGAGTACACTCTCTCTGTTGTGGTTAGAGAGCTGAATTCCTTGCGCTCTACCCCATAGCACCGTTTTGTCCATTTCGCCTTTACCTCTGGATCGGCCTGCTTTGGAATTTTTGCCACATCTACCCTAGTTTTAGGCAACCCCAGAGCCTACGCTATCACCTCTAAAGAGTAAGAGACATAAATTTCTTTGATTCTTACTATGGACCCTAGTTGTCAATTCAGCCAGAAAAGATAAGTTTCTCATAAGTACCATTCACCACTGGTTGTGATGATTGACCACATTGGAGAGTTCTGCAGTTGGAGCCTCACGTCTTCTGGCACGTTCTTAAGGAATGGTCCAAAATTTAGCTCTTGAAGGACCATTCGCTGCATCTCGTGCAACGTGATAGCATCAAGGCAGGCTTGGGTCAGGGTGACCTCAAGCCGTGGTGCTATCCCAAGAGTCTCATCCCTGAGCGATTGCTCGCTAAGAATCTCCTCTTTGAGAATCTGATGAACAGATTCCACATCAGGTCTTTCGTGGAAAGGCCCAGTTGCATGAGAGCCCTCCACATGCTCTGGTGGTTGCACACCTCATCCCCTTCTCGTGCATGGATGCTTGTCGCTCGGTTATGATGGTCCTTCATCCCTTAGGTGCCTCGGTTTGGATGCCATCTGTAATCAAACATAACTACCTGTTAGACCATTCATAAGTAGCTTAATATGGTCCATGTATACCTTCTTAGTTTGATCAAGTTATGTTATTGGCACAGGTATACCGTTAAGTCTTTCGAAGCGTTAATTTATGGGTTAGGGCCAAATTTTTCGTAATTAACAAACTAATTAACTAATTAATTAATTACAATTAATTACACAAAGGCCCCCCCCCCCCCCCCCCAAATATTGAGAGCGTACCTCCAGATGCTTAAAAGGACAAGGATCGATTGATACGGACGCGTGATGGAATGTAGGTGCGTTGGGAAGGCTTAGGTAGAAAAAATGGCAAAACCTCCCTCCAATTTGGACTCCAAATGATGAAATGTGCAAAGAGCAACGGGTGTATATATAGGAGTTAGGCATTGCATTGACAGGGCTACGTATACGTAGGGACTACGTATATGGGGCCTCATATACACAGTCTTGTACACCCGTGGACCAACCAATAAAACACCCAAAACGATGAATTTGAAAGGCCAAATTGGAGCAGTTGAAGTGCGTGAAAGGCCCGATCATGGCTAAGGACATGAGAAAGGTAATAGAGCATGAAAAAGAGACAAAATTGGAGAACAGGACTCAAAAAGAACTCTGTGAGGAAGAAATCGAACAATGGGACACTGAAACTAGTCTACCAAGAAATCCATAGGATGGGAGGCTTAACAAGCGGGACCAAGAATATGCAGGTGGATCCTCCCTAGAGTAGGAAATAGCCTTCATAGCCCCTGCATACCCTCAACACTAGGGTCCGTGGGCCCTAGTGCCAAGAATTAGTGTCTGCTGNCAACACTAGGGTCCGTGGGCCCTAGTGCCAAGAATTAGTGTCTGCTAGTTAAGACTCCAAACCAAGAGATCCCGCCAAGGCATGAGAAGCCTACATAAATCATGATGAACCCATAAAACATAAAAAGGGGAGTGAGGTGAGTATGAATAGAAGTGGGAACAGAGGGAGAGGAGAAAATGGAAATTCCGAGTGTCGGTCACATGAAACCCCGTGTGCGATTGTGGTTAAGTGACCTGGTAGAACCTTTCCTAAGGTCAGACCCAAAACCATCTGCAGTCAATGACATCACAGCAATAGACGAAGTCCCGGCCATCCCCTAAGGAAGCAAGAATGACCCCACAGAGAACCACCACTCCAGTAAATGTGAGAACAAGGAAGGAAAATGGGACAAAGTTAGAGGGGACTAAGGAAGTCCCATAACTAGTTCATGAGGCCTGTTAGAGGTGGTCTAAGAAGTGTGCTTTGAATTCCCACCAAGTGATTGTTTGTTTTTATTTTTCTCTTGTCAAGGGGAACCACACCATGCAAAGACCCATGCATGTTCGCATGCATTCGACCAAGGGGTGTGCTTTGTATCCTCAGGTTTTTTCCTTTTTTTTTCTTTTTTTTTGAATATTTTTGATGAGGACCACACCATGCAAGGTCGAACTGCCAAAAAGCTTCCATGGAGAGAGAAACTTGAAGTGGTAGGAAATCTGTAAGGGCACACTGGCAACCCAAGGATCAGAATAGAATAACGAATAAAGAATTCCCCTTAAAGTCACACCCGATTCAACTAGTGGGTCATTCCCAAGTCTGGGAACTACACAAGTCACACATTAATTAAAATGTTGTTAAGTGAAGGGTTTTTCATGTTCGCAAAAAAAGGAAAACCATGGAATGGTGAATGGGTGAATGAAGTGGACTCACTGCCGAGTTTATGAAGTGAAAAAAAATGTAAAATCCAAGGACAACCATGCAATGGCAAGAGATAGATAACGTGGAAGACTATTACAGTACCCATCGTACGAAAACCGACCATGTCAGACACTTGAAGACAATACGAAGATATCTTAGCAATTACACAAAAAATGGAATAGGCACAAAGAAAATGAAAAATAATTAAATAAAAGGAAAAGATGTTCAAAGAATGTGCAAACGTATGAACGATGGTGAAAAATAAAAAAGTGTAAAACAAAAAATGAAAAAATGGTGAGGGGTGTAGTGAAATGGATCAGTAGGGATGACGGTCTCCCCCACGACTGGGTGGAAAGGAGGAGATGTGAAAAATGGAGCGAGGGCGACTGGGTGATGATGAGGTGGTGGCACTGGTTGAGTGGAGTTCATGAAAAGGTTTTAATTGTTGGCAGTTGACTAATTGTGTTCTGGTGGGGTCCCTAGGTTTTTGGATAAGCAAGGCCCCAGATGGGAAGGTTTCGGAGACAATGTAAGGTCCCTCCCATAGTGTTTGAAACTTGGTTAGTTGGGATACATGTGAGGGGTTCCAATACAACACCTTGTCTCCACATCTAAATGTGACCTTCTGAATCCTAAGATCATGTCGTCTCTTGTTATAGGCCTTGGGGATTTCACTTGAAAATAGGGCCACTAATCGGTTCTCATCTACCATACTCAAATTAATTAGTCATTCACATTGTGCTAGTAGTAGGTCAAGGCCGAGGTCACTGGCAGTGGATAGTGTCTGGAGTTCTGCTTGGATTGGAAGCGTTGGCAACTTTCTATACACTAACTCATAGGGAGAGTACCCTACAGGAAGTTTCCAAGTGGAGTAATAGGCCCATAAGGCATCGTTGAGCTTGGTACTCCAATCCCTCCTATATTTGCTAATGGTTTGGGTAAGGATCTTGGTAATCTTCCTATTGGTGACTTCGGCTTACCCGTTGGCTTAGGGGTGATAGGGTGTTATAAATTTATGTGTTACCCCTAAGCGTTGCATGAGTTTCCAAAAAGTGACACCCATGAAGTGAGTCCCATTGTCAGAAATGAGTGCACACAGCACTCCAAACCTGGTAACAATTTGTTGCTGGACAAATCATGTGGCAGTGTTGGAAGAACAGTCGACGACGACTGCTGCTTCTGCCCACTTTGTACAGTAGTCCACAGCTACAATGATGTATGCCTTTCCATTTGAAAAGGGGGTGATGGACCCCATGACGTCAATACCCCAAATTTCGAAGGGCTCTAGTGGCTAGATCCATGGTTGAGGTCCCTCCAATCATGTCATCATCCCACTGTCCCTCTAGCATCATTTGCAAGAGTGGGTGAACCAGTGTGCATCCCTGAAGATTGTAGGCCAATAATACCCTACAAGTAGGATTTTAATGGTCGTGCAGAATCCAGCATAGTCACCCCCACAAGGGCCCTTGTGAGCATCTTGAAGGATGCGTAGTGTATCATCATCAGGGACACACCATCGAACCAGGCCATCTACGCACACCTTGTAAAGGTGACCGTTGATTTCCATGAAATGCTTGGCCGTATGTAGAAACTGTTGTTTTTGCCAATGGTTCCACTCCTTAGGCAGCTCCTGGGTTGTGAGGTAGGTGAGGATGCGGCTAAACCAAGGGGATTCCTTGGGTACTTGAGGATCAACGGCGCCTATGAAGAGGAGTTCATCTGGAAATTGGTCAGATAAGGGCTCCTCCTCTTCTGCGTCATCCCATCTCAACTGAGAAAAGTGGTCAAAAACCACATTCTTGGTCCCCGTTCGATCTACCATGGTAAGATCAAACTCCTGGAGAATCACTAGCCAGCGGATTATGCGGGGGCTCACCATTGGTTTTTTCATCACAAATTGGATAGCATTGTGATTTGTATGCACAAACACCTAGTATCTGAGCACATAGTGTCAGAATTTATCCAAGGTGAACACCATCGCCATCAACTCCTTCTCTGTGCTGGTGTAGTTCAACTGAGCACCCACAATGCTACGGCTTGCACAATGGATATAATATGGACGTTTCTGATCGTCACACTTTGTAAGCATAGCTCCCAAGGAGTAGTTAAAGGAATCCATCATAATGTGAAAGGGTCTAGACCAATCAAGTGCCCATAGAATCGGAGCTTCTATGAGTTTCTGTTTCAGCACTTGGAATGAAAACTAGCATTCCTTGGTCCATATGAATGGAGTATCCTTCTTTGTAAGTTCTACCAACAACCTGGTGATCATCGAGAAGTGCTCAATGAAACATCGGTAGTAACCAGTGTATCCAAGGAATGACCAAACATCTTTGACGATACTTGGTTGGTGGGTGATTCCTTGGATGACCCTAATCTTCTCAAGGTCTACGTGATCCCTATTTGTGAAATGTGATGCCTCGGCATAATGCCTTCCTAGACCATCAAATGGCTCTTCTACCAATTAAGCCACATATTAGTGTCTACATACCTTTTTAGAACCTTCTCCAAATGGTCCAAGGCTTGCTCAAATGTGGCCCCATAGGTGGAGAATTCATCCATGAAGACTTCTACACCATTACTGATTTGTTGTTGGAAGATGCTTAGGACAAAGCGTTGGAACGTCGCAGGTGCATTGCACAGGCCAAAGGGCATCTTCTTATATGTGAAAGTCCCCCATGGACTTGTGAGTGTTGTTTTGGCCTAGTCATCTAGTGCTATTTTTATTTGGTTATAACCACTATAACCATCCAAAAAGCTATAGTAACAGTGTCCTACAATGGTGTCCAACATCTGGTCCACAAATGGGAGTAGGAAGTGGTCCTTGAAGGTCACCATATTGAGCAACCGAAAATCAATACAGACCCTCCACTTGCCACCTTTCTTGGGTACAATAACGATGGGCTAACCCATTCACTATCGATGAAAAAATAGATGAATCCCACCTTTAGCAATTGTTTGATTTCATCTTTTACGATCTGCTTCAGTTTGGGATTCAACCATCTTTGTGGCTGTTGTCGTGGCTTCATGGAAGGGTCAAGATAGATCTGGCACTAGTAGACCCTGGGATCAACTCCAGTCAACTTAGGATATGACCATGTGAACACAGCAACCCATTTGTTTACCATCTCCAGCAATCTCTTTTTCTATTCAAGAGCAAGGGTGGCATTGATAATTACTGGCTTGCCATTTTGTAAGAATGCATATTCCAATTGGTTCGGTAAAGACTTTAGCTCTATGGGATCTTATTTGAAGCTCTTAAGGATTTGTAGCATCCCCCAGTCATCTTGGTCATCAACAGTGGAGACCTGTTGATGAACCTCGTCCATTTCATCCATGCTTTCAACATAGGCCTGTACTAGCCCCTCAAACGGTTCCATGCACAATGCACTACTAGTAGGGTCAGCTATCAACCACTGGGTGCCCTTTTGATTAGTGGCTGCTATGTACAGGAACTATTAAACAGGTGATTCCTTGGTACGCTGACTACATACTTGAATGGATATCCGCTTAGTGGACCATAACTGCTACACACAATTGCACCCTGAGTCACTATACGCGATGCATGGAATGCACCTCTTCTCAATCTTCTCGAAAGGATTTTCCTTTGAAATTTCTAGGGACAGAACTCAGAGTCCTATTCATGCATCCACCATGAGTAGCCTAGCTCTTCCCATGATGATTGAAAAGTTCCCCTTGTAATTCTCTNAGTAGCCTAGCTCTTCCCATGATGATTGAAAAGTTCCCCTTGTAATTCTCTACACAAATGACCAGGAAATTAGTAGGATAGGACCACCCACAAATGGTGGTCACAATGTCCTCCACTAATCCTAAGGGAATGGTGATGGAATATTTTTCTAACTCGAGTTGGATGTTGCTCTTCTTTAGTGGGGAAAAGTTCCAGTTCTTGTACATATCGTGAGAGATCAAATTGATCCCTGACCCCGAGTCCAGAAGAGCTTTGCATGACTTGTTCCATGCCACTTGAAGATAAATGAGGGGGCTTCCTAGATCTGTCAATTTCTGGGGAAGATGACCTACTTTGATCCAGTTGATCACGACATGTGTGAGAATGACCATCTGGAAATTCGAGTACGACTGGCTGGAGGGTTGCTCGAGTGGTATGATGGTGGAGGTGTTGGTAGGTTCAGAGGCACTAGCCCTAGGTATAGGTGAGGGTGTGTTCAGATTACTGGGCTGATAGAAAGGACATTTTTGTGGCTTGGGTTCCAGTCCACTCGGCCGAGGTTCCAGTTGTAAGTTAATAGCCCTTGTAGCGTTTCGTTGCTGTGGTTATGGAGATATTTCTCCCTACATTGATGGAACAGGTGGCAACTAAGTGGAATGTTGTGGAAGAGTGGTAGGAGAAGGTGATGGAGGGTAGAAGAGATGTGGGTTTGCCCCCTAGGTGATGGAGATGGATGTTGAAAATATTTAGGGGGGTGGTAATAACTAGGAAAGGCCGCATGACTAGAAGAGTCTCTTAGAGAGACTGGTTACTAAACATAGTACCCATAAGGATCTAGTTGTTTGCAAGGGTACTACTTCCTTGGAGGTGGCATCCCCCATGCTTGTGGTTGCTGCCATTGTTGGAAGTATTCATATAGTTGTGGAGGCATTCCACTTGGATAATATCCTTGCTACTACTTGTGGAACTGCCTGGAATTGCCTTCTAGATAAGGCAACCTTTGGAATGTTTGCCGTTGCGTCAAATGAGGGTTCAAGGTGTACACCCTAGACTCTTGAAGATGTGACACCATAGGGCAACATCCCTTAGGATGTTCATATTGGCATATGCCACATTCATCATCCTCCTCGGTGTCAGAGTCTACAACCTACTCTACTACAACAACTTTTCCCTTACCCTTATGTTAGGCATGTTCAGCTCCCTTCTTCCTGTGCTGATCATAGTCGTTACCTTGTTCTCTGGACTCTTCTGCAATTTTTAGTACACTTTGGAACTTCTCATCCAAAGAGTCCCACATCTTATCCACCTTTGTTGATATTTCAAATGCAAACTTTTTTAACGAAAATGTGTTTCGATTCACTAATACTTCCCGTGGTGATTCATCCTCCTCATCACAAAATCAAATCTCCCTTTTCTTGAGGGAAGGGTCTCGGTTGAATTCTTCTGCACTCTCCTTTTTCCTAAGTTCTCCTTCATTCTTGGCCACCTATTCAATGAGGTGTTGCAACTAATGGGCCCTTAGCTCCGACAGTCATCCCTTGGCGTACACGCCAAGGATCTTTCACATTTCAAAACAGAGCCCATCAATGATGTGGCGAAGCTATGCCCACTAAGAGTAACCATGACCAGGGCACTGATGCAACAATGAGTAGTACCTGNAGAGTAACCATGACCAGGGCACTGATGCAACAATGAGTAGTACCTAATCATGGCAGCATCCAAGGGTTCATGATTCCATTGTTTCCAGCCTTAGATCTACCGTCTCAGCTTTGCCACTCTAGAGTACGTTTGATAATTATCATTGAAAATTTTAAGCATCGTACTCCATCTTCTGATTGATTCCAGCTCCAAGGACCAGTACCAACTTTCAGCTTCCTTGATGAGTGTGGGAGGGAACAACTTCAGCCTTTTCCAATCATTGTCAAGGTTTTGCAGGATGCAAGCGTCATGGAATGCCTGCAAGTGGGTCTGTGAATCACAGTTGTATCCCCCTTCAAATTTGGGGATGTTGTTCATATCAACATGCTTGATCTGGCTATCCTTCATGTGCCTACTGGGAATTTGAACTGCCTCTGTGATCTGGAGCATGCTTCAAGTCGCTAACAATAGCTCTTCTAAATCATAGTCCTACTAAGGACCATGATGTCTGTGACGATTCTGGCTACCCTTCCTTTCATGCCAGTGAGTGCCACACGATTGGTCACATGCTTCCTCACGTTGTCCCTTCCAAACATGTTTACCACTATCCTTTTGCTCCTACCTTCCCTCGTTATGCTCAAAGCCTGAGCTGGATGAAGGCGCAGGAGAGGGAGAGGACGGAGAAGAAGGAGAGGCATCGCCACCGCTCCAATGTCGATATCCCCATCTACCCTGATAGCAACCTCGATCATCTTGCCTAGCCTTGCTACATGACCCTCCATCCCCTTGAGGATCATGGTCACTTAGAGGTTTGTTCTCAATGATTGACTGGAGGATCTACTGCCCCAAGGGAAGTTCGGTCGAATGGGTATCATGAAATATGGGATCCCCATCTTCTTGCAGCCCTTGCGAGAATAAGGGGTTACTGAATTGTTTCCCCTTCTGTTATTCATATATCTCCGCCTATTACTGGTCTCTTTCCCATTGAGCCTCCATGGGATGATAGTCCTGGTAGTCATGGTACTCCATGACATACTCCACCACCCGGTCCTGGATGCCCAATCTGCCCAAATTGTGATATCGCATCGCAGGAGCTAATCGGTCGGGTGGTAGCATGATACTGTACTTCATGTCTTGCCATCATAGATGCTCATCCTGATGTAGGATGAATGTGAAATCAGGGACATATTCATCAGGATGTTTGTACACCACCCGACATTCTTGTGGCACCGGTGGTTCAAATACCTCCCTCCTGTGAGAAGACATGTTGGACATTAGATGGTCCATGTAATTGGTATACCTTACTATTTACTTAAATTTGCCTAACGTGCGTAAATGTTTCTATCCTGGGTCCATTCCAACAACTTGAATGATATTTTCACTAAGGTTAGATGATGCATGTAAGACTAACAGTCCCCAGCAACGATGCCAATGATGAGTGGCTAGGTACCCCTACGCCCAACCATACGAATCATGAGCGTTCACGTGCGACTCGATCGAAATCCACAGAGTATAAGCACTTAACATACACCAAACTCTAACCAGTGAAACCTTGGGTTAGAACAGTCGTTGTCATCCTAATCTCAATTGTGAGGTTCTGTTTACGATGGTTAAGTGAGACTAAGGCTAATGATTTTTATAGATTTTTTAATTATCTTTTTGGATGGTTAATTATCTTGGAAAGTAAGGCTCAAATATTAATTAATCTAAGATTATCTTAATCTAAATCTTAACTATTCCTAACATAAGTATCCGGTCCCATCTTCTGAGCATTATCTAAGCATCTCCTAACACTTCTGGGTTACTAAACATTAAGTGTCATTGGGTTTACCAAGTGTTTGAGTTACGTTCAAGATGGTCGTACTTATGACCTTTAAGAACTACGAATGAACAATAGTGGTTGAAATCATAATAACAAAAAATTAAGTAATTAACAAGTAACTAATAAAGCATAAACATATTAGACTATTGGATGCATAAAATAGCTAAGTCCAAATGCTGCAAGGAATGCTTGAATAGTTCGTCTTTATTGTCTTCACGTCAATGGGCTCAGATACATCAATGCTCGAATAAAGAGTTGATCACTTTTCTTATACCTGCTGTGGGCACTTGGAAAATATTCTATCTCCTGCAAGAACAAACTACAAGAGCTTCGCTACAACTAACTCAAAAGGTACCTAAATGAGGCAGAAGGCCCTCTTATTTATAGGTCGTGATAGACAGCTGTGTAAATGGGGCCATGTCGACATAGGGAGGCTACGTCGACGGGCCCGCATCGAAGCGGCCGCGTATACACGGCCCAGTCGACGTATTGATTGAATGACACTTCATTAAGAGCTAGTAAGGCTCTCAGCTAGTTCCATGCATATTGTTGATCCAACCTCATTTTCAGTTATCAGCCATTGAGTACCCTCCTATTTAGTGGTTATTTTGTATAGTCACCTTTGAACCTCTTTGATATTTGCACACTAACTACATGTCTGAAGTAATGTGCCCTTTATGGTCCATAGTTTCTACATGCAATGGCACTTTGTGTCACTATACGCGATGCATGGAACTCTCTTCTTCTCAATTTTTCAAAATTTATTTTCATTAAAAATCTCTAAGGAAAGGTCTCTATTTCCCAACCTTGCATCTATGATGCTTAGCCATGCTATTTTCATGATGATAGGGAAGTTCCCTTTGTTGTTTTTCATATGGATTACTATAAGATTGATAGGATATGATCACCCACAAATGGTCATCATGATGTCTTCCAATAAACCCAAAGGAATAGTGATGGATTGATTAGCTAGCTCTAGTATGACGTTGCTTTTTTTAAAGGGGGCCAAGTTCTAGGCTGTGTACATTTCTTGCAAAATCAAGTTAACTCTAGAACCTGAGTCCAAAAGACCCTTGCATGGTTAATTTCTAGCAATCTATAAATAGATAAGGGGAATCCTAGGATTAGATTTCCTCATAGGAATATGGCTAGCCTTGATCTAATTTATGACCACATGGGTCAACATGATAGTATCCAACTAGGGAGTACTTTGGTTTGAAGGTTGCTCAATAGAAATTTCATAGGTGAAAATGATAGGGTTAATAGCCATAGGTATTTGTGAGGGCTTTGTGGGGTTGTTGGTTCTAAAGAATGGAATTTTGTGAGGCTTCAATTCAAAACCACTTGATTGAGGAGTTGGTTGTAAGCTTATTACCCTTATAGCATTCCTCTACTATGGCTAGGTAGGTATATCACCCTGCATGAATGGAGCAGATGGCAAAGGAGTTAAAGATGGTGGTGCAGGAGTGGAAGAGTGTTGAGGAGGATAGTAGGGAAATGGAAACTTGCCCCTTGGTGAAGGTGCTTTGTAGAATTCAAGAGGATAATAGTGATGTGGAAGGGAAGCATGATTGGAAGAGTCACGTGGAGAGATGGGTTATTGAACGTAATACCCATATGGATCTAATTGGTGATAAGGGTACTATTACCTTGTAGGTGGCATCCCCCATGACTATAGGTGTTGCCACTATGAGTATTATTCCTAAGTTTGAGGTGAAGCTCCACTCAAATAGTAAGCTTGTTAGTGGAACTATTGCCCATAGTTTCCTTATGGTTAAGACAATCGCATGGGTGCTTGTTGTTTTTCCAAGCTATGATTTAGAGCATACACCCCAAATTCTTGTAGGTGTGACAAGATAGGGCAACATCCCTTGGGATGTTCGTATTGACATATGTCACAACATTCATCATTAGTTTTTGAATCTGCAACCTCCTCTATTGCTACAGCTTGACCTTTATCTCTACAATATTCTCATTTAGCATCCTTTTTCTCCCTTCACTCATGACCACTTCCACCTTGATCCTTACATTCTTCTACAATTTTTAGAGTAGCTTGAAATTTCTCATCCAAGAAGTCTCACATTTTGTCAACCTTAGCCTAGATTTTAATAATGGATTTTTGAATCAGCAAGGCTTTCCTTTGCATCACATCATAAAGTGGTGCCTCCTTCTCATTCTCATAGAAATGGACCTTCTTCTTATGGATGGAGGGGTCTCTATTTTATTCTTTTTCACTTTTTCACTTTTTTAACTTTCCTTCCTCTTTGGTCACTTCCTCAATGAGCTTTTGAATCTGATGGACCCTTATCTCATAAAGTCTTCCTTGGTCATAGACCCTAAGGATTCTCCTTATTTTAATTCTAAGCCCATCTATGATATGGTGTAGCTGATTTCTTTTAGAGTATCCATGACATGGGCATCAGTGCAAAAAAGAGTAGTAGTTGCCCATGTCCACATCTAAGGACTCATGAGCAACTTGTTTCCACCATTGGATTTGCCTCCTAAGATTGGACACTCTAGAGTACATTTGGTACTTGTCATTGAATAGCTCCAGCATCATACTCCCTCGTCGAATGAATTGTAGTTCCAAGGACTAGTGCCAACTTTCTACCTCCTTTATAAGTATTCTTGGGAAGAATTTCAAATTTTTCCATTCATTTTCTACATTCTACAAGGCATAGGCATCATGGAAGGCTTGCAAGTAATTCTGTGAATCTAAAGTATATTCCCCTTCAAACTTAAAAATATTTTTCATATCCAACCATTTAATGCAACTATCCTTCAAGTGCATGGTGGAAATTTTGACAACCTTTGAAATATTCAGCATGTTTCTGGTAGCTAGCAAGGGCTCATCATAGTCATGACAATTTTTGTGACCCCTATTATGACTATCATTCCTATGATAAGTCCTATTGTGCCTTTGTTCTCTATGATCTTCTTCCCCATGTTGCTACTCATGCTCCTGGTTCCTATTATTCTAATGGGATCTATGATCATCCCTATCTCGCTGTTCATCTTCATTCCTATCTCTACTATTTCTACCATGGTTCTAGCCTTTTCTTCTCCTGTCAAAGTTAGAGGAGGAAGATGATGATGATGATGATGATGAAGGCTAATAGAGAGGAGAAGCAACACTTGAATAATGCATACTTCCTTCTCTTCTTTGGTCCCTACCTCGATCATTATGTTTATCTTTCTTCTAGTTCCTATCATTATTCTTGCCTCTAGATGAATGGCTATGAATATCATTTTTTGATACTCCTTGATCTTTAGACCCATTCTTACCATCACCAAGGTTGTCCACAATTGACTGGTGTACTGTTCGAAATCGTTGACGTAACACTGGAAGAATGTAAAATGTAAAATGTACAAAGAATGTTAAAGTACAAGAGTGGATTTGGATGTCTGGCATCTGGATTTGCAGATTTGTGCTACTTTTTGCTCTACCAAGGCCTCCACCATGCATGGATCTAGCTCTAGGTGTTTGTATTATGTCTTGGCATCAGCGTTTGGCATCCAGCATCCATCGTATGAAAGTGCTTACGCTGGGTTTACACTATTGGAAGCATGTCAGCGTGACTAACAGCGTATGACCTGAAAACAGTGCATTTTGAACCCATTTTTGACCTATGAGACCCAATTTTAGAGTGTATCTACAAGCCATGGGTCATGAGGGTTCTGTGTGCCAAATTTGGACTGATTTGGATGTCGTTTTGGCCCTGTTTTGGTTGATGACACTAATCCTTACGCTGTGTAGTGTCTGAAGAGTAACCCCAGCGTCACCAAGTCAAAATGGCATATTTGAGGCCCAAATTTTGATTTTCTAGAGGCTGGGAGTTATTGGGGACCTTGTTAAAGGTCATGGAGGGTACTTGTGCTCAATTTTGGCCTATTTTGGCTCAAGTTCAGGGCTCCAAAAGTTGGTGACGCTGACCCTTACATTGTGCAGCGTCTAAAAAGTAACCCCAGCGTCACCAAGTCAAAATGGCATATTTGAGGCCCAAATTTTAATTTTCTAGAGGCTGGGAGCTATTAGGAACCTTGGTGAAGGTCATGGGGGGTCCTTTTTCTCAATTTTGGCATGTTTTGGCTTAGTTTTAGGGCTCCAAAAGTTGGTGACGCTGACCCTTACGCTGTGCAACGTCTGAAAAGTAACCCCAGTGTCACCAAGTCAAAATGGCACATTTGAGGCCCAAATTTTGATTTTCTAGAGGCTAGGAGCTATTGGGGACCTTGGTGAAGGTCATGGGGGGTCCTTGTGCTCAATTTTGGCCTATTTTGGCTCAGTTTTGGGGCTCCAAAAGTTGGTGATGCTGATCCCTACGCTGTGCAGCGTCAGAAAATGTAACCAAAGTGTACTTAGCCAAAACCAAGCATTTTGAGCCCAAAACTTTTGATCCTAGATGCTAGAAGTTGATGAAACTACCTATGGGCCCTAGGGAGACCTTGGTTGCTCCATTGCTCACTTCATTATGTGTCATTTCATGCTATTTTGGAGGCTCTCAAGTTCAGTCATGTTGTACTCATGTTGGGTAGTAGCATGACTTAGCCTGATTCTTGTCTAAAAGTGATAGGCAAAAATTTTGTGGTGTTTCATTGGCCCCTCTTTGTTGATTCCTAGAGGAATCCACCTAAGAGGCATTGACAAAGAAGTACAAAACACCATGAGTAACTTGGCATCAAGCACTCTCCGTCGGGCACCTAGCCGGATATCATCACACCGTGTTCAAAAGTACATTGGATCAGGAAATGAGGTTTTGAGATGTATACAGAGAAGGTTTGTTACTGTGAGATTAGGGATTGATGAAGGGATGATTTTGGTTAACTATGGGAAGGGAAATGCTCTTGTGTAAACACATCATGTTGGTCCTTGTCAATAGCCAGTATCTAGCGGGCTTGGGACCAAGACATGGGATGTGCATCCTTTGGAGGAACAAGACTCTTGTATCCTATTTAAGAGAACTCATTGTCATAAACAAAGCCACATAGTGAGGTGGTTCTTTCTTTGAAGAAATAGGATCCTTGTTTTGTGTCAAAGGGAACCCGTTGTCCAGCAGCCAAAGCCACGTGGTGGGATGCAACATGATAGTTTGAGACGAGTGTTTTCTTCCAAGACAAGTACCTTCCCACCTAGGGCTTGTATTGGAAGCGCCAAGAGTCTTGTGATAGATTTTTCTCTTTCATTTTTTTTATTATTTCTCTTTTTTTTTCTTTTTCTCTTTCTTCTTTTGTTTTTGGACAGAGCTCTCTCTCAATGTTATACTCATGCTCGTGTGCTTGTATCTATTTCATGTGCTGTGCTATGTGTTGCAACTGCTTTGAGAGTTATAGTGTGCAACCATGTGTTCAAAGTTTTGGGGTGACTGGGATGTATCTGGGAAATGTAACTAAACAGGGTAGAGAGAACATGTTAAGGAATAATGGATGTTTGGGGAACTAGAAATGTACTTGTGAATGGTTTGATTAACCTGGTTACATGCATCAGGAACAATGTGGTACCTCGTTGTCGTGATGAAGTGCATCCATGTACGAACACCTCTGGGTGTCATCTTGCAAACACAACTCTAAGAAGACAAGAAAACCATGAGTGAATGAGTTAGCTTAACACTTTAAACATGGATGAAATCGATGGTATGGAGACACCGCATGCAACCACAAGCAAACAAAATTGAGCAGCAGAAATGTTGTCAAAGTCCATGTGATGAATTCATGCAGCAGGTTGATGAAGACATGGCGTTTGATTTTAGCAACAGACTAGTAAGCCAGTGAAGAAGTTTCTAGTTTATAGTCTTGGTGGACTATTATGGGTTAGTTTTACATCATAACCTGTTGGACATTGCCAGTTTAGTATCATAGTGGATAGTGCAATGCTAGTTTATAGTCGTGGAGGACTATGGAGAGGTGAGCTAATTTATAGTCTTAGTGGACTCTATTAGATGAGAGTGTGATAGTTTATTGTCATTTCAAACAATCTTTGGTATCATTTTTAGGTCATGATGCCAGGACCGCTTTGTGGTATCAGTTTATCATCACAATTACAGGACGAATCTATGGTATCAGTTTATCGTCATGATGCTAGGACGAATCTATGGTATCAGTTTATCGTCATGATGCCAGGACGAATTTGTGGTATCAGTTTATCATCATGATGCCAGGACAAATATGTGGTATTAGTTTATCATTATGATGCCAATATGAATCTGTGGTATCATTTTATCGTCATGATGCTAGGAGGAATCTTTGGTATCAGTTTATCGTCGTGATGCTAGGACGAATCTGTGGTATCAGTTTATCTTCATGATGCCAAGATGAATCTTTGGTATCAGTTTATCATCGTGATGCTAGGACAAATCTATGGTATCCATTTATCGTCATGATGCCAGGGCGATGTGTGGTATCAGATTACCGTCGTGATCCCAGGATGATGTGTGGATGCATGCATGTACATCTAGGTGATCCTACAAAAGAAGAAACTAGAGGACACAATGTGAAGTAGTAATTGCTGAAAACAGAACATAAATGCATAAGAAAAATAGAAAATAATGCAAAAAGTGGTAGTTTAGGACCTTTCTGGGCCGTGTTAGTTTAAGGCCTTTTCAGGCCATAGGCTAATTTAAGGCCTTTTCGGGCCACATGGAAACACGTAAGCTAGTACAATGCAAACTAAGGTGACGTATGCACAATGAACAAAGGTAAAGAGTGGGTGGGGATCAGACATGTTTTTGGCCACAGGGGAGCCTTGATCGTGTAGTTGTTTCCTAGCCAGACATGGTCTAGGAGGCATGCTACGT
>MNCI01031999.1:43638-55917 GCA_015680685.1 Gnetum montanum | reverse complement strand
CTTTAAAGATAAAAAGAAGCTATTCTGGTCCCATCAAAATACCAAAGATTTTCTGAACCCTCTTGACTATTGAATCGTTCAACGGCATGACTACAAATAGAGGCTCTCTTACAATAATCCCAATAGCGGTTCTTATACATTGCACAATAACAAAATTTACTACTAAATGGCTCTTAAGGCTTTTAAACACAAGCGCTTCTATGACAAAATTTTAACAGAAATTTTCTATCAGGCAACAAGAACAATAAGAGCAATCTAAAAATCCCAAAATTACTTGCCAAGGATGATACTATCTAAACCACTAGCTAAACAATTTAAACAAAATAAAAATAAAACATAACTCACAGGACCATGAAAAAGAGGCTGAAATCTTTTATTTAGCAAGCCATCAAGCAATCGTCACAATTTCTTCTTATAAGCTCTTCCCGGAATCCAAAGTGTGTCTCCAAGTGAGAGCCCAAGTGCTAGCTAATAGCCTTCCAAAGTGTAGTATCAAGTCTTCTCCCAAAAGTAGGATGTCTTCAGTGTCTTTTTTTTTCCTCTCCCTTCTTCCTTTTATAGGGTTCAAAGATGGTTACATACTTAAAAATATCTTACCTAACTTCTCTCCCAAGTAACTTGGCCAACCAATTAGGAGATTACTTGCCCAAAAAGTTAGGTAAGTTACAAAATATCTTGGGTGGTTATAACCATCATATAGATAAAAAATCTATAGCTGACAAGTGTCTAGTTCATGTATGATATTGGGTAAATATCCCATGAATTTTTATCTTTGAATATATTTTTATATAGAGGTATCCAATATTTACATCCAATTTTCATCTCCATTAAGTTGAGGCTTTAGAAATGTTTCATTTTTACACAAGAAACTCCTATGTCTTAGTGAGGAAACTAGATCATCACAAACAAATAAAATTGAATATAAAATTGATTCAGGGGATCACCGATGAAAGAAAATATACTTTTCAAAAGTGAAGGCCTTAAATAATTTTCCAAAGTTAACCGAGATATCATGGACAGTTAAACTAGTTGCTTGATAGCTTTTCCTGCGCGCAGCTCATCTCTGCAGCTTATGCTCCGCCGAACTTGTCTCTCCTAGTGAACCTCCCAAAAATATGATGGTAGTTGGAACCACTTCTACGCACGGTTCAGCAGCAGTTGCCATCTCTTCCAAGTTGGCAGTGAAATGGCTTGGAACTACAAACCCTCGGTGATGATGACTTGCTTCTATACGTGGGCTACGTTCGAGTATGGTTCATTAAGCACCAACGGTGTGGGTGCATCTGCGGTCACCACCTGTCTCCAGTAAAGAAAGCGGACACCTTCCTTGTCCTTGAGAATGCTCAGTATTTTTTGCCGATAATCACCCATAACTGCAGGCATAGGTGCAGGCACGGTACAGAAGAAAAGAAAAATTTAGACCTCTGGCTTGGTTTCCTGAACTGCTGATCCACACAGCATGGCTACCAATGCGGTACTTAGGGCACTGAAACACTAGCAACGTAGCAAGCGTGGCAATGTTCGTGGCATCCATGATGTTGCCGCCATGTACGGTTGAAGAAATGATTCCCTATCTGTTACCGAGTGTTGCGTCCACTGCCTACGTTTCAGTCCTTTTTCGTTTATTTTGCTGTAACCTGTTACTTCAAAAACTATTAAACTGCTTATTGTTACATGCTTTGGCCTCAAAATTAGGCTTACTGTAAAAACAGAAAAATGGAACCTTGCGCGGCAAGCATTTGACAAAATTCCAAAGCGGAATATGAGGTTATCCTTGGTGGTTCTTAACATTTTTTTTATCGGCAAGCATAGCTTTCATAATTTCATTGTTTTAGTTGTCGTATTGGTGAGAACCACAACGCCGCTTTGAGAGTAAGTGTACCATCTTTCCAGCTTCCAAGAAACATTTTTCCTATGCCTGAACTATGCCACATTATATCACAAGATGTGCCTCTGTTTCTGAAATTATTTAGCATGGTATACTGCTTCTTCTTACTACAGGATCAAATATTAGTATCTCTGTTTATTGATTTCAATTTGAATCTGTCCTGGCCTACGTGAAAAGCAGGAGCGACCCCATTCTCCGTTAATGTTTATTCGTGAATATGCTTGTGTAACCAATTTCCACGTCCACCACTGCTACTGAACCATCTCTAAATCCATAACTGGTTGAATTAAACCCTTTCCCAATAAGCATCGCGTAATATGCCAAAATATTACACTCTTTGGCCAATGTATAAGTTTAAAAATAAAATATGTATTTCATCACCGTATAACTCATATGAATCTTTATACATATTTTATTTTATTTTTATTCTCTTTTCCCTCTATTAAAATAGACTGAAACTCCTACTTCCTGAAATGGCTTAAAATGTGCCAACATGTATGTGTTAACATAACCGTGTGCATCGGCCTCAATTTATGGGTTGAAGGGGGTCCTAAAACCTTATTTGTTATGGAGGTGTTTAGATGTTCAATCGCTTGTGAAGGCGAGGGCTTGGTTGGATTGTTGGTCCTAAAGAAAGGTCTTTTGGCATATGATTGTTAGAACCAACTGAGAATTGAGGATTGGGAGCCCTCGTGATATCGGGTTGTTGTGGTTGAGTGGGAATTACTTTGGGCTTTGTTGGAGCGGTTGGTGGTGGAGCTATTGGCGTAAGAGATGCGAATGGATTTGGAGGATGGTATGGGTATGGAGTGTCTCCCAGAGAAGAAGGAGTCCTAGAATACTCCTAAACTCGGTAGTAATGTGGTGGGTTTATGTGACCCATAGAGTCACTTGGAGAAATCGGCTACTACACATAATATCCATATGGGTTTGGTTGTTGTTAAGGGTATTGTTGTGTTGGCGGTGGCATCCCCCATGATTGTGGGTATTGCCACTGCTGATGTTGACCGATGGGTTGTGGTGGAGTTCCACTTGGATAGTACGTTGGCGGTTGGTGGAACTGCCTTGGGCTACCTTGAGGATAAGGTAACCTTCGGGGTGTCTACCGTTGGTTAAGTCTTAAATTAAGTGCATACACCTCAGACTCTTATAGACATGAGATGATTGGACAACATCCCTTAGGATGGTCATAGTGGCAGATCTCACATCCACCATCATCGTCTGTGTTTGAATCCACAACCTCAGCGGAGATAGTAATTTTCCACTTACCCTTGTTATGTGCAGGGCCTGAATCTCTCCGCTTTGTCTTGTTCTTGTCACTACTTCATTCCTCCCTAGACTCCTCCATAATTTTCAAGATAGTTTCAAGTCTGGAGTCTAAGGAATCCCACAGTTGATATACCTTAGCCGATACTTTAGTTGTTAGTTTTTGAATCGGCAAGGTTTTTCTGTTCACCAGCTCTTCAAGTGGTGACTCATCCTCTTCATCACAAAATTTCACTCCCTTCTTTCAAAGAGAGGGATCACGGTTGTATTCTTTTGCACTTTCTCTTTTTTATAGCTCATCTTCTTCTTTGGCTACTTGCCCCAACAAGCGATGAATTTCATGGGCTCTAAGTTCTGATAGTCTCCCTTGGGCATAAGTCCCAAGGGTTCTCCTAGTCTCATGTCTTAGCCCATCTACGATGTGGCGGAGTTGATCCCACTATGCATAACCATGGCCCGGGCAATGATGTAATAATGCGTAGTAGCGGCCCATGGTAGCATCGAAGGGTTCATGAGTACCTTGCTTCCATCCTTGGATCTTCTTACGCAAGTTAGACACTTTGGAGTACATTTGATACTTATCGTTAAAGAGTTCTAACATCGTACTCCACCTCCTGATGGTTTCCGGTTCTAAGGACCGATACCAACTCTCTACTTCCTTGATGAGTGTACTGGGAAATAACTTCAGTTTCTACCACTCATTTTCTATATTTTTCAAGGCACAGGCATCGTGGAATGCCTGTAAATGATGCTATGGATCAGTGTTGTATCCCCCCTCAAAGCGTGCGATATTGTTCATGTCTAAATGCTTGATCCGACTATCTCTTAAATGCCTTGTTGAAATTCTTATTGCCTCCATTATATCTAGCATGCTTCGGGTGGCAAGTAGGGGTTCATCATGATCATCTCTTTCATGACACCTATGATGTCTTCGTTGTTCCCTACTTTCCCTTCGTTCATGCCCTTGTCCTCTCTCTCAACTTTCTCGTCGAGGTCTCTCATTTTGTCTACCTCTATCCTCACCGTTATGCTCATGATGGCTGCGCCCAGATGTGGAAGGAGAGGGTGAATGATGTGAAGAAGGGGAAGAAGAAGGAGAACCATCACCATCACGATGTTTCCTACCTTCTCTTCTGTGGCTTCGGCCCTGATCATGATGACGATCTGAGTGCCCGTCTTTGTCATATGTTGTTATTCCCTTAGTGAACAGCTGGTGTTCATGGGGATCAGAACTAGGGTTGTGTATCATTGAGTGTAGGTTCTGATATCCCACCTCCTCACTATCGTTAGAAGGGGAAACATCTTTTGATAGAGAACCCGTTATGAGTGGTTCACCATCTCTGATTTCACTTAGGACGTGCAAGACCTCTTTGCGCTTTAACAGTGTATGTTGGCTCTCCTGCCTTAAGTCCCTCATACATTGTAAAGCCATGGGATGGTAATCCCTCATGTCAAAATTTTTTGCAACATATTCAGCATATAATTCGGTCATGCCAATCTATGCTAAAGCATGGAGGAGCATGTTAGGGACTGCACAATCTGGAGGTAATACAATGTTACCTTGCAAGTCTCTTCAGCGCATCTGTTCATCTTGATGGAAGATAAAAGTAAAATTGGGAATATACTCATCAGGATGAGTATACTCCACCCTATATTGTTGAAGAATTGGTGGATTTAGGTTATGTGTTTTTGATTGCCGACTGTTTCTTGTATGGTCCTTAGGTGGTGAATTGCTTTTGCTAGAAGAAGACATTGTTATTTAATTCAGTGTGCTATTTAACCGTTATATAAATTTTTTGTTTAATTAACCCTAAGGATTCGTTTAAACTCCCAACGATGTGAGTGATATCCTATGTTCTACTTAGCGCACAAACACCTAGTCCCTGGCAATGGCGCCAATGATGAGTGATGAGGTACCCCTACACTCAACCATACGAATACGAGCATAACACGCACGATCTGGTCGAACTCTGCAGACTAAGTGCTTACATGCCTCATGGAACACTTAAGGTTAATTATTCATTGTCTTCCCAGACTTACTTGTAGTTGTCACAGTGTATGGTTAAGTAAGTCTGAGGTATATGATTTTTATATCTTTTTATATTTTATCTCCTATGCTATTGAGTTGAAGGGTGAAGAGACTAATTCCTAACTTTAACTAATTAACTAAGTCTAAATTAACCTAGCGTCTGCATCCATTCCCACTTACCGTACACACCCTGAACAGATGCAACCATGGCTACCAAATGCTAATTGTTGCTGGGATCACCACGCGTAACGCACGTGCTCGAAGTGGTTGTACTAAGGCACTTAACTAGGAGAGAAGGGTTGAGAGAGAAAGCAGTAAATAATTAATAAATTATGTAAATAATAGATAATAAATAACAATAAATAAAATCCTAATTAGCCTATTCTATGCACTGCAAGGTTTATGCAAAACATTTGTCTTTATTGCCGTACACAAACTTGTGTTTAGGTATAATGTTTGCTCGAATAAAGATCCGTTCACTTTAGGACTCCTACTACGGGCACATGGAAAATATTCTATCTCTTGAGTGATCAATCTACCAGAGTTTCCCTACTGTCTAGCCTAGGATGATGAAACAAGGGAGAGCCACCTCTTATTTATAGATATGACGGCACACCGCGATATTGCATACGTGATATTGTGAGGGATGTGATATCGCGACGGCTACGATATCGTGTCCCATGACATAGCTAGGATGGAGTGATGCCTAGGATCACTAGTAATAACACAACGATAGCATGACAGACTAGAGGATAATAATACATACACCATTATATATATATATATATATATATATAATGGAAGGTCAAACTACACAAAAATCTATGCCAAACCAAGGACTAAGCATATATGTCATTTTATAAAACTAAGTGTCTTTACATAAACCAAAAATATATACTACTCTCACAGGATAAATAAACAGAAACATCATCATCATATACATAAGAGTATAGTGAGGGTCCTGCAAATATAAACAATCCAAAATACTATACAAGGAGATATACATCAATCAATCCTCAAAGATTTCCCTCTCCTCTGCTCTCTCTTAGTACTCACATACATTCATATAGCCTCCTCCTATAACTAAATACAATTAGTATAAACTTGAGTGGGAAGCATTTACACTTCCCCTACTAGATAGTCAATAGGTGCTGCACTGGAGAAGAGGAATCATGTACAAGGCAACCTATATCAACTATCAGTCTTGTGCATGCTCTAAGTAGCACATGTACATATGATATCATGCATAGCACTAACATAATCATTACTAAAGTAAATAGATGGCTATCACATATTCATAGACATAATCACTATCAAACATAAACAATTATACAACCATTACACCACCCCACATACATCCCCACTATCATGCACATGTCATCATACCTACTCCATACCAACAAATAGCACATGTTCCACATAATCATAAATGAATCATAGGATATAAATTATTAGCACTTGACTCACAAATCGATACTATCATATACACAGCCCATGTGATTACTAGCTTATTCACACTTAGTGTAGCATGTGAAATGTTGCTATGAGTACTCCTAAATAACCATTGCTTGAAGGTATTTTATTAGTCTTTTATTTATCCACCTAGTACTAAGGTCTATCAACCTGTGACCCACAACCACTAGCCTTATGGAGGACTAGCTATAGGGATGAACACACCTATGCCATGTGCTAGTCATAGGAATGAACACACCTATGCTCTACCACTTTCAAGATGAGCCTTAAGATAGGAGCCTCATTGATGCATCATAGTGGGGCTCAATCCATAACTACCTACATAGTGCCTCATCAACAATTGGTCCACACCCTTATGTTAGCACCACTTGCCAATGACTGCACAAACATCGTTGCAAAGACATGTACAAATTCAGGCTAGCTTAAGCCAACACATTTTGCAAGCACAACATATCCAAAACAAACATAACATGATCCCATATATCCACATCTAACAATCACATTCATTCTATAAACACAACATCATAACATGACTTAACAAAATTTCACACCACAACCATACTCCATGAGCAACATATAATTTCGTAAAAATTACCACCATTATAACCTCCAAGATGATAGATGTCAAATGAGAGAATAAATTCCATGATTAGAAAGTATGTCTCAAGACAATCCCAATGATGCTAATTTCATCTCAATCAGACTCTTGGAAGCAAAGTTATGTGCATTTAAAGTTTAATTAATAAAATGATAAATACTAATATTTAATTATAGCTGGTGATGATTGAAACCATTAGAAACCTTGTACCACAATAGGCACCTAAAATATAATATTCTAACTATGCTAGTTTCATCAACATCACATCTATTTTCTACAAGTCTTTATCATCACATATCTATTAATAAACAGTTCATAATTAAAACCATAAAATTTCAATAAATCTGCAAAACAACATGTCTAAACTCAATTTTTTAACTATCCACCCCACATGCCCATATCACATGATCATATACACTAATCCAATCCAAAAAAATACAAGGAAAAGGTAAAGACAACCCACCAATTAAAATTGTTGTGATAGAAAATAAAAGAATTAAAAAAAAAGGGGTTGACTCCATTTTTATTTGCACAAACAGAAAAAAATAGAAAACCAAATTCCATGGGTAAAGGTGCAATAAATGGTGGTAGAAAAGGACAAAGTGCCATGAAGTTGTTTTTTATTTCTTTTTTTTTTTAAAACAACCTAATGCTTATGCTTTATGCAAAGTTTGTTTTTCTTTTGGTTATGCACATCATGTGCAAAAACCACTTTACTTATATTATTTTTTTTCTTTTTAAAACTATAAAATCTTTTTTCATGAGCTAATTTTTTTCTCTTTTCCTCTGTGCTAATGCCCTACACTTCAATCATGCATAACAAATACACTAGGACTCTAAATTAAAATCCATTTGAACTTATGAGATCCATAACAAACCCTCTACACATGCACATGCTAAAATCATATTTAAATACCACACAACATAGCACTATAGTTCAAATGTTTAAACATAGAAATCACACATAAAGCATAAATAGATATTGAATAGTTGTTCTTGTACCCTAATTCGGCATCCTTGCTAGCAATATCATTTATCTTACACATCACACTAGGCTAGTGTACATAATCATGTTAGTTAAGCATCTACAGACATCATAATAATAACATAAAGACAAAGCCTCATGACATATAAAGTGCAATTATAATAAGTTAACTCGTCTCCAATAATCCATTGGGATAACACACATAATGTATAAATTGTAATTGTATGACCCTGCCTAATGTATCTGGAAGGGATGTAATAGATGTCCACTTTCACCTACTTTAGTTGGCATCTTTATTAATGAATTAGAATAATGGATGTCCTCTATTCCATTGGATTCTATTAAAGTTGGAAATTTTTATGTGAATATTTTAATGTTTGCTGATGTTGTAGTTCTAAAAGTAAAGCCTAAAGTTTAAATGAAGTTTACACTTCAAATTTTAGATGATTTTTGTAATATCTCACAAATAAAACTTAATATTAGCAAAACCAAAATGATGGTATGTGATACAAGATTTTTTACAAATGACTTTTATATTGGGTCAAAGAAAATTAAAATTGTTTTCTCATATAAGTATTTAGACATCTCAATTTCAAGTAGATATTTCTTTCTTGTGCTAGGACTACTGATGAGTAGTAGGTACTCCCTATGTCCAACCATATGAATCATTAGCATGCACATGTGATTTTGTTGAATTCCATAGACTCTATTTACCTAGGTGGCCGATATTATTAAGATTGTGAAGAATGTTGTTTGCTAATCATTCCTAATCAATACTTTTGTTAATCTGTTGGTATGGTTATGTGTGATTGAGGTAAAAGATATTCATTTTATAATTTTTATTATTTTTTGTGTCTACTAAATAAATAAATAGAAAAATATTTAATATTTAAATTAACTAATTAATTAACCAAACTAGCCTAAATGTGGAGCATTGGTTCACAGTTTCCATACACATCCTGAATATATATTAACACTATTGGATTACCAAGTATCTATTATTGGATGAACCATGTATCTACTACTAGGATTTAAGGACCGAGAACTTAGAAGGGAGGTTGAATAAGTTCTCCAATTTGAATAACCAAGACAACCAAAAACACACACAAATTCACATGCTCCCCAACTTGGGTACTTACATACTCAAAGGGTAAAATCATTGCACATCTCTAGACTTTGTTCCTTAAAAAATATGGTTTAAAGGGTACCACAACCTTTACAAAGTTTAAGCTTCACATGGAGTGTTTTCTTGTAGGAAGCACACTTAGCCCTACAAAGTTCTAATAAGCTCAAAATGTAATTTTAAGGATCCCAAAACCTTTACAATGATGTGAGCTCTACACGAAGTGCTTTCTTGTTAGAAACACACTGAACCCTAAAAGGTCTTAACAAACTCAACAATATGCCTTCTCATAAGAAGCACATCAACTCCATAGGGCTACAAAGAGAGAAAAAGAATTAAGGAGAGAATGTTACTACTTTTTACAAGTTCCTTGCTTTGAAGCTCTCACAATAAAAAAACAATTCAAAAAAGATGGAGAAATGAGGAACAAAATAATCCACTTGATGTATACAATGATTGAAAATTTTAATGAACAATGCTTATCCTTTTCATAAGGATTCCAATCTATTTTATAGCATTTTTATTTCTTAAAAACGCTCAGAATTTGTGCAATAGCTAGAAAATGGCTAGTTGGGACATCCTATTTGAGCTTTGGACATCTCACTTGGGACGTCCCAACTCTAATGTCTCAATAGTAATTAAAACATCTCATTGGGATGTCCTAGCTTAGATGTCTTAATAGTAATTGGGACATATGCTATTTTGTGGGACATTTGGTGTGAGATTGCACTTTCATCTATGGGATGTCTACTAATCTTTTGGAACGTTTAGGTAGATATTGGAACATCTTCTTTTGACTTCATGCATCCTTGCCATCTATCATCTTCATTGAGACTTTTGTCATCTCATATTGATAACTCAGCTCTCGTCTTGGTCTTGTCTTACTCCTTATATTCAATCATTATTTCTTCATCTAAACTCTTGTCTCATTCTCAATATCTTTTCTTGATCTCATCATCTTGTTATTACATGATTTTGTCTTTCCTAAGTTAAGCAATACCATAAGCACATTTTCCACATTCTCCATTTTCAAGGTTTTGACATATCAAAAGGTCAATAATCTCCCACTTTTTGGTGATGTCCAAAACTTGAGAAAATGGATTAGCATAATAATGTAATATCATATGATTAAATAATTAAAGCACAAAAATTTGTAAATATATATATCTAGCTAAGAATGAAAAAGAGATGAATAGTTGATAATGAGTATACATCCTTCAGCATGGGTTTCATAAGGCTTATCAAGAAAAAATATCCTATTACAAGCTACCCATATCTTACTATTCATGTTGCAAGTTAAAAATAAATAATCTATGAAGCACACTTAATTAAATCCTTTTAACTGTTATCAAAGATATTTCCATGAATAAACAAAGGCTAAACTCCAAACACTGAAAATAAGAATCTATCTGTGATACAATAAGCCATTAGTAACAAAAACATGATTTAGTGTATAGGCTAAGATTTTGAATTTATCTGTGAAAGTCTTGCAACTTGAGTGTCTTTTGGTGATAGTTTCTAAAGACTCCTCCTACACCAGTGACCCAAAAGATAATAACTATTGATGAGTGATGAGTGGCGAGGTACGCCTACACTCAACCATATGAATACGAGTGTTACATGCATGATCTGGTCGAACTCTGTAGACTAAGTGCCTAGATGCCTTATGGAACACTTAAGGTTGATCGTTCGTTGTCTTCCCAGACTTGTATTTGTCACGGTTGTATGGTTAATTAAGTCTGAGGTATGTGATTTTTATAGCTTTTACATTTTTATCTCCTATGCTAATGAGGTAAAGGGTGAAGAGACTAATTAACTAAATTTAACTAACTAATTCTTAATTAACCTAGCATCAGTATCCGTTCCCACTTACCGTTCACAACTTGAACCAATGCAACCTTTGGGCTTATCAAACGGTATTTGTTGCTGGGATTACCAAGTGTAACGCACGTGCTCAAAGCGGTTGTACTGAATGCACTTAACTATGGGAGAAGGGTTGAGAGAGATTTAATTAACTAATAAAGCAATTAAATGATGAACAATACATAACAATAATTAAAGTCCTATTTATCCTATTCCATGCACTACAAGGTTTATCCAACAATTCTTCTTTATTGCCATACACAATTGTGCGTTCAGGTACAAAATTTCTCGAATAAAGATTCGTTCACTTTGGAGCTCCTACTGCAGGCACATGGAAATTATTTTATCTCTGGAGAGGTAAAACTGTCAAATTTTTGCTAAGGGTCTAGATCTAGATGGCGAAACAAGGGAGAGCCGCTTCTTATTTATAGAAATGACGGCGGATTGTGATATCACGTACTCGATATCATGGGAAAGACGCGATATCATGGCCCATGCGATATCATACCCCCATGATTGAATAAAAAATTGTCCTTGAAATCTTTACAAAATATTGGGAAGGTATGGGATTATTAACTTGAATAGAACTAATGGTTAATGGGACGACATGTGAACGGATCATCATTACAGAGCATGAAAAAAATGGTGTTCACAACAACAAGAGTGAACACTTTATATATTTGAAATCAGGCCTTATTTGGTAGCTGAGAGAGAAGAGAGAAGAGAGAAGAAGTCTGCTACTGCCAACACCAAGGTTGCGCCTTCTGTTGTCTATCCGTAAGTGTGCCATCCATCTCGTTCTTTGCATAGCTGCTTCAGCACCGATCCATTCCAAGTGTTCCCTCCAAATCCAATCCATTGTTGCATGATTGCCATCTACACACACAACACAATCTTTATATTAGCAAGGGTAAATGAATCACAATGTAGTTGATACCTTGCTTCGGTGAAAGGTCCATTGGCTGAGTTGTGGTATGGCTGATATGGGTCTGGAGATATAATAGTGGTGACTACCGAAGGTGTAGGGGTTAAGAAAAAAAATTGAAAAAATTGG